>WBMW01003485.1:244128-408826 GCA_013396635.1 Penelope pileata
ATATATATATATATATATTCAAATACTCATCCAAATTATTTCTGTTTTAGCTGGAGTCAACTCTCATGCAAACAGTTTTCATCCTTTGGCTTATCATTGGACAGTGGCTAGTTTCTGAGTGAGTCTGCTGAGGAGAATGAAGATTGAACAGCTCTTGTGTAGATTAGCATCCAGCAAGAACCACTCGTTGGGCAGAGATGGGGCATCTGGTTTAGGACGTGGCTGCACTGTCACGCAGCTGAAAGAGAAAGGTTTCCTTCCCTGAATGAGTCATTTCCTATTTTTGTCATCAGTTACTCGCAACTGTCCCTCAGCTGCCCAGCGGGATGTGGGTTGGCGTTTTGAGACGACAGTACTCTAATATTTGGATGTGGTGGGGCAGATCTCTACTTTGCCAGGTTTGTCCATTTTTCCCATGAACAATGTCTTTCTCAGATGCAGTTTATTGCTGGTTCCAGTTGTGAATGAGAGGTAGCCAGGATTCGTGAGGATTTTTAGCACCTTACTAGCTTTGTGAGGTGGTATGTGAGGGCTTAAACAAATCCCCACAAAACATCTTAATAAAAGAAAAATAAATAATTAATTTCAGTTATCTCAGAGTCATAATTGGTGGTCATGTTCAGAAAGTGGTGAATTTTTTGCACTGGAGTTCACTCAAGTATTCCAGTACAAGAGAGAGTACTACGTGCCACAGCCAGGAAGACTTGTTTCAATCAAATAAGAGTCTGACTTCTGCATAACACGGGCCAGAGGAGTTCTTACCCTGGCGATTTTCAGAGGAAGACAGAAGACCTAGGGAACTGCAGGCCACTAGTACATTAGTTACTGACTTTCATAAACTGGTAGAGGAACATAAGCGTTTGACTTCTGGTTGTATACCTTTATATACATTTTTTAAAAGCATGGATTAGTAGGGTTTTTTTTTTTTTTTTTTTTTTTTCAGGAGGTCTTGTAAGGAATTCAAAATGGATACCACATAACTTTCTGGAAGCTAATGCCCTATGTCCATTATGATAACTGTAAAATTGTATTAAAAATTAAATATGAGATAATAGTAACACCTGATCATGATCTTGGGAGGATGTTTTGAACAGGTTGCCAGCGCGGTCAATTAACAACTGCAGAGAGTCTTACCAATCTAATCTTAAGGTGATATAAAGCCGGGAGGGATTATGCATCCTTAGAGGATATAAGTAGATTACAAAATCACTTTGATAAATGGAAGATGAGGGCAAAATAAATAACATTGGTAAAATAAAATTTATTTGAGATAATGCAAAATAACTCATAGTGCATACAAAGGTTTTAGAAATGCAGAAAGGCAGCATTCTAGAAATGCATTTTAAGGCATTTGAGAAAAGCAGAACGGCATTTTAGAAATGTAGAAAGGCAGCAATAAGCAGAAATATCTGGGAGTTACGGTATCACTAGCATGCATTTGGACAAGGTTCCAAGACAGGTATGACAATGGCTTTTATGCAACAGAGGCAGTTGATCGGTATTTTAGTAGGTTTTGTTAACTTTTGGCTTGTTTTTGAAAGGAACTGGGCATATTCAATGAATATCTCCCTGTGTCAAATTTTAGTTCTCTTCTTTAGTTGAGTAGAGCCCTGGATTGCTAAATGCCAAGCCTGATGTAGTATCTATAGAAGGCAAATCTAATTTATGAAATTCTTCATGATTTTCATCTAGTGAATGCCATTGGAAATGATTAACTACCTAGAAACTCAGAAGTCAGATCATGTATTTGCGTACATTCCTTTATACTGAAATGTGGAATTAATTCACAAAGAAGAAAAGATTTCACCTAGATACATTGCAGGTCAGTGCATTAAGTTCACTAAAGCCAGTGGAGTTCGGTTATTATTACAACCCTGAAGACCTTGCTAAAGGCCTCTGTATTACAGTGTCTTGTACTGAGGCTCTATAAAAGCTGTGGGATGCAACATGGTCTAAATAAGCTGCTGGGCACCAACCCCTCATTTATAGCTGAGGTCCTACACCACCCTCATGATGGACTGCAGCCAGCTGCCTGGGCCAGCACTCAGCTTCCTACTGCAGGGCTTCAGCAAGTCAGCTGCCTGACACCGCTGACAAGAACTGACATTTCCTTGCCAGAAATGCACACAGGGTTAGAAGACACCATTCAGGTTTGCTGAAATGCTCTTGGACTGCAGTAGGAAAGCTAGTCATTGTGGCTGTGGAGCCTAGGAAGGAACTCGGAGAGAAGCACCAAGAGCGTGGTTCAGGTGGCCAGATGTAGGCACCCACTGCCCTTGGAGATCCCCTGGTGTATCCACCTGATGCTGCTGCAGAAAGGGCAGCAGTGCTCCACAGGCCCTGCGGTGTGGCTGTAAGCCCCATGCAGATGTCTTGGCTGCTCTGGAACATCTCAAAACGCATGACAGCCCTACAGGTGGTGAACTGTGGCTGTATGTGCCTGGCTGGTTGGCTGAATCGCTGCTGCACTGACTAGAGCTCCACTGATTCTAATAAGGAGATTAAGAGGAAAGTTGCCTTCTCTGTGGTTTTTAAATGAACAGCCAGTCTTGTGCTCCATGAATAACAGAGAGTTAGGAAACTAGAAGGAGATCATGGTGTCATACATTGCTGATACATCATTGCAGCGTGCTTTATTTCCTCACCTACAGCCTGCTCCCCACCCATCACCAGGAGGCAGTAACAAATCCTGCCCTGCTCTGCTCCAGTTACAGGGCTTGACTTTCAGGCAACGTAAAGCAGCGGCAGCCCCGGCACATGTGGCCGCACAGTACCAACATGCAGACATGGCAAATTCCGCCCACCTCTGCCAGCTGAAAGGGAAGCGGGCACAACCAGTGGCACTGTCATTTGTCTGGACTGTAGAAGATATTGTCAGCAAACTGTTCTTTCAAGACAACTAACTCTGCTATTCTGTCTTAACTGAGTTTTTGCAGGTGACTGAGTGAATGTATGTAGTCAGGATGGTGCAGTGCAGCTATTTCAAAGATCTAATTGACGTCACGCTTGACGTGACTCATGGAATTCATCGGATTCCTACAAATTAAAAAAAAGTCTGTGTTAAATGATAGACATTTGTGCAGTTCTCTGCTTTGTTTTCAGGAGAGCATTTGTGGATCTCCTGTGGTTCACCAAGGATGATTTGGAGATGCATGCCATCATTGATCTCTGACAAACTCCCCAGCAGTCAGCCCCAGCCTGAAGTGGCATGAGGCCACATGGTGCAAGTGGGACAACAGCAGGCAGCGACTGCCACCACCTGCTTTCCATCCTTGCCTGTATCATGCTTCGTATGTCATCTGTAGGAAACCTGTATAAGTCAATAAGCTGGTGAAGTTCATCAGGGATGCAGTTTTTAATTAGGTCACTGTTCCTCCACAGGGCTTTTAGTGTGTGATTAAGGCAAATATGCATACAGTGAGATATAAAAGCAAACAAACAAAACTGGAAGCCATCAACAATACTGTCTTTCATTTTCTTATCATATGCCCAGTGATTTTTAACACCGCCCGTGCTAATTCACAGTTAAACTATTCTGCACAGCACTAAGATACAGGCCCAGCCCCCAGCTGCATGGGGCAGAGCTGCTTTCGGTGTTGGCCCTGCCTGGCACCCTTCAGTGTCCCCTTAGTGATGCCACCCTCCCCATCCCTGCCAATCTCTGGGTTCTTGGTGGTGGGGCGGCTAGAAGGAGCAGTCTGCACAGCTGAAGAGTTCGATGGCTTTGGAGTGATGAGGAGCAATAAATGGCCCCCACTTTGTGGCATGAAACTATTTAAGATGGGATTGAAGCACGCAACGCTTCATAAGTGTGAGCTTCAGAGGAAACTCTGTAAGCAGTTCGTATACGCAGATACAGAGTTTCTGAAATGAAAGGAATGATTTTTTCTCTTGCTTATTGCCCCTATTATAGTCCTTATCACAGGCTTCCTTAGATCAGCACAGGACAGCCTTATCAACGTGATGCTGTGTACTTCCATTCTGAAGAAAACATGTTAGTAGAGCCTGTAAAAGCCCTTCAGTCCCTTATCTCCTCGGTGCCACCAATGCATTAAGTGTTCCTGTCATCTAAACAGAGCATGCAAGATGGCAAGTTAAAGAGCTGTAGGTGACTCTGGAGAGCGAACAAGGTGTAGGAAACTCTTCTGATATGGAGAAGCAGAGTTATGCTTTAACAATCCTAATGAATGCTCACTTCAGGAGTGCGGTCAGTGACAAAAATCTTCTGAATACAGTGAGTACGTGCAGTACTCCAAAATGAGCTGGCTTCACTTCGTAACATCCCACAGTGCAGCCTGAACCCATCCTGCAGCCTGAGTACAGGCAGCCTTTGGTGTGCTTGGGAAAGACACTGCTGTTGTTGAAGCCAGGTTTTGGCCTCATTGGATCGGTGGCCTCCAGGTGAGTTCCCCTCTGTCGGACTAAGGAGGTGAATCAATAGGCAGATCACTGTCCTTTTGCACATGGCAAAGTGGGCCACCAAAATATCGGTGGTAATGTGCTCAAAATGCTCTGAGTGCCTTGTCCGAGTTCAGTACAGTACAGTTTACTTGTAGCAGGATTTGGGAGGAATCTCCAGAGTCATCTGTCAAGAAAACCAGTAGGTGAGCTGTTAAACTCCAGGACCTGGGGAAGCACAAGGGAGTGCAAATTGCAGATGTGTTAATCATTGGCGCTGCTGTTAAAAGACACCACAACAAACATAACACAAATAACACAGTCTCACCATGATTACAGATAAAATCAGAACTGGCAGTGGATAAAGCTTTTCAAATACCTTGACACCCAAAGGTCTTCACAAAGCAAAACACAAATCAGGAAGCAGGAAAAAGAGCATAGTGGAATCCAGAGTCAGCCAGCAGAGTCAAGGGCAAACAGAAGAGAAAAGGATTGATTTAGGCTAGGGAAGGGAAGCAAGGAACAGCTTCTTTGCTGGGTAAATGCATCTTGTTCAGAAGACAGCAGGATCCTTACCCAGCAACTAAGAGCAGAAACAATGTATTTGCTTCCGAATCTAAAAAATCCCCATATCCATCCTGCAACAAGAATGTACAGTTAACAAACCAGAGGCAATTTTTATTGTATGAAATCGGTGTTAAAAAAAAAAAAAGGAGAAAAAAATGTATTTTTTTCCTCCAAGAACATTAAAATGATGGCAATTTCTGGTTTCTGGTGTTTTGCAATAATGTTTCTTTATAATTGGAGGCTACAGGTTAAGATCAGGAAATGTTAACATTGCAAGGAACACAGAATAAAAAAAGCAATACGTTTTTGCATGCATTTTTAAAATTGTTTGCATGCATTGGTAAATTCTTCAAAGGAAAGAGTATGAAAATGAAATAAAGGTTGCCAGACATGCATAAGCAGTAATTTCGAGTTTGTAAATACATCCATTGTGCTGGATGTTTTGGAAGGGAGCTGGCTGAGACTTCAACAAAAGCAGTTCACTCTCATGCAGGTGTTTGCAGTTGCTGGGAATGTGAGAGATCTTCTCTCGTTTCTGCTCCAGACAAAAATGATTAATCTTTGCATTAAATTTCCATGGACTTTGTCACCCTGTAACACAACTCCTAGCGGGCCTTCAGCTGCAAAATAATCTGTATTTCTGAGAGAATGCAAAAAGAAAAAAAGAAAAAAGAAAAAAGAAAAAAAAGAAAAGAAAAAAAAAACCCACCAACCCACAGCATAATTTTAGGACTAAAAACATAGAGTAGGAACAACTAACCCTTCTCAAGACCATTGCTTGAGCAGTGGGACGTGTATCATAGCTTTGGTGTGTTCTTTCTCTTTGTTACAAAGGAATGCTTGGGGCAGACAGTCCATGTGAGCAGTATTCGTTATTCCTTTAAGGAGCTTGATAATTCAGTATGTTCGTAGACCACAGGCTACCGATGCTGTCGGCCATCCACCAAGACAGAATTTAAATGTTGTTCCAGCATCTGCATTCCTTCATGCAGTCCTGAGATTTAACAGGATTGGAGCTCAGATCATGGGGTGAAAGCTAGCGATGGCTGATGTGTTTGTGAGACATTCTGAGCCAGGAAGAAATCGTCAGGAACTGAATAAAGCTTGTGAAAGAAATCATGATTACCATAGCGGGTATGAAAATGATGGAAAATGAGAAGTGATTCAATCTGACAAAAAAAAAAAAAAACGCCAAAAAACAACAAAACAGAACTCAAGAGGAATCCAGGAATCCTCAGGTCCATGGGAGGTGTCCTTGCCCATGGCAGGGGGGTTGGAACAAGATGATCTCTAAGGTCCCTTCCAACCTGAACCATTCTATGATTCTATGATCTCTGTCATCTGTCTCAGATACAGAAAGAAGACGCAGGCTTCTCGTGCAACACTGGACATCTACAGCATGGCTGCCTCTAACTGGTTGCTCAGAGTCCCCTTACAGTCAGTGGAGAAAAGCTGGAACTTTCAGGTCATGATTCACTTGATCCTAACACAGACGTTTAAACTTGGGCCTGAGGAAGTGCCTCTGTCTCTGAGAGTGCGTCCTGAAATCCTTGCATACCTTTTATGAAGAGAGGCATTACTTTTTTTTTTTTTTTTTAAAAAAAAACACTTGCAGCTCCAGTAGCTGGTGAAAATAATTCAGGACAATTCCTAACGTGTGTCAGTCTGGATTGGAAGAGTGCTTTCAACACTCACCTCCCAGTCCTCCCACCTACGGGGCTTTGGTCCGCATTACGGTTCACATGGTCTCAAAGCGCACAAACTTAATATTTTACATAAAACAAACTGGAAGATGGAGTACAGGAGTGCACCCAATGCACTCCAGGTGCGATGGGCATTCAGCCCATGGGAGCAGACTAGGGCTAATCTAAAGAGGAAAAAAATCCCTGAAACGTTCATAGTGGGGGTGCCATGTCCTCAGCACTGCCTGTTTTGCTCTACAGGTCTGCCATCAGTTTCCACCGTCTTTAATGTAAGATAAAGTGAAGAAGTGAAGAAGGACCAAGAAAAGCTCCATTGGAGAAATTTAGGAAAACGAGGTGGCTAAGCTGGCAGACTTAAAAGTGAATGAAATGAACTGCCACCAAATGGACTCCACACTACTTTTACAAAATACACTGTTAAAAAAAAGGGAAGCGTTCATTAAACATAGGCAGAAACGAGCCCTGTACAAGACCCATGGTAGCAAATTAATTGAGAATGTAAAATACTCGCTGATTGCTGATTACTCTTCCAGGCTTCCAGAGTTAGTATATCTGTCTGAGCTGGCTAGTAAATTCAAATACAGCTACCTGTGGGATTTTGTTTATAGCAGTACAGCTTCAGGACTGCAGCCAAACATAAATTGTTGTGAGCTAACCATGGTATTAGTACCCACAGGTTTATATGGCTGCAACAGAACAACACAAACTGCAAAACAAAGCGTGAAGGCCATTTCCTGCACTAGTGACCGGAGTGCAGCAGTAACTGAAGTAAGAAGTCAAATCAAAGCTCCCCTTGACTCAAACCCCTCAAGCCCCACGTTGGGCACCAGAGAGGACCATGGTGGGCTGCTAGCTCATTCCCCTCCTCCAGCAGGACAGAGGGAGAAAACAGGAAGAACAAAAGTGACAGTTCCTGTGAGCTGAGACAGTTTAATAGGTAAAGGAAGAAAAAAAAGGAAGTGAAACAAGGGAAATAGCTCACCACCTCCCACGGGCAGACCAATGTCTCTAAACATTGGCCCACTCTTTCTGCCTCAGCTTTTCTTGCTGAGCGTGGTGCCATACAGTGTGGAGTATTACTTTGGTCCCTTCGGGTCGGCTGTCCCAGCTGTGTCCCCCCAGCCTCCTGCCCACTCGCTTCCTGCGGGGCTGAGTGGGAAAAAGCCTCGATGCTGTGCCAGGACTGCTCAGCAGCAGCCCACTGGTGTGCCAGCACTGGTCCAGCCACAAATCCAAACACAGCACCATACAGAGCTGTTGTGAAGAAACTCAACTCCATCCCAGCCAGATCGCTACACCTTGGCGCAACCGCCCCAAGAGAATTGCCTCATATGAGGTTGTGTAAGAGTGCTGCCTCTGATTCACAAGCTTTAAGGCCCTCCTCATGCAGTGTATTTGCATACTTTCAGGGAAGTTACAAAACCTTTTTGCCCCTTCTGTAAATAAATGGACACTTGGATTCTCAGGAAGAAAATGACATACTGTTTTCTGTAAGAATTCCAATTAAAACAACTAAATTTGGCATGTTTCTGTAGTTCCTTCTTCTTAAGATTAGTAAACCACTGTTTCAGCCTTACACATGGTTTAAAATTGAGATTTCATGAGAATGCAACTCTGAGTGAAATTTTAGTGAAGCTGCTACACAAATAATGTCAAAATATCTTATTTTTTCTGAAGTACGTACATTGGAATCAGGATACCTCATCACGTTTGCTCTGTAAAATAGGTGTGTTATGGAAAAAAAATGCATGTAGAATGACTTCAGCTCTACACTTAAGGATTAAAATTTTGTTGTACAGACTTTCTGAGATAGCTAGTACAAAACCACCACAAAGGCTAAGTGCAGCATGCTGCAAGGAACCATATCATTTTTATCTCTGCATAATATATACAAACATAAGGGGACACAATTGATACAACTCTCACTAGCTAATATCCTTTAAAAACTGAAATTTAAATGCAACCCTTGTAATCTTTGGTTGAAAGCATTCCTACTTTCACTCCAGTAAAAGAACAGATGAATACAATTGCGGCTCCTCTGCAGCGCATCAAAGCAACACAGATGATTCTGGCCTCTGTGGGTGTCTCTGCAGGGAACACAGTTTCATACGCAATGCAAAGCTGCTCCTTCATTCTCTAACACTTCCCATTCATTTGCAAAGGAGGAGTACGCTGAAATAACCAAGAATTCTTGTATTGCAAGCTTTTATCTCCTCTGAGAATGGAGAAGGCTAGCAAAGCTAATCAATACAACAATACAGAGAAAATCATACAGCTTAGATGTCAACAAAAAGTTACATCCCTCCCTGTGCCTGCTTTTCATAACAGCAGCATCAGTCTTGTTCTCCTTGCAAATAAACCTCTTTTACTTGTATTAAAGCAACTTGCTTGTCCCAATCAAGGACGCATTGTACAGGCCCATATACAGAGCCGTGGCAAGCTACGTCCCTGACCTTCAGCAGCTCACGTGGGATCAGCTCGTGTCAGCACTGGCGTGAGTCTTGGAGCGTGCCTGAGTCCAGCACCACGGCTCACCCACAAACCCAGCTCTACAGTAAGACAAAATGCAACCAAGCGATATGAAAAATGAGCACAGAGGGTGTGGGAGGGTGGATGAGCTTGGGAACATGGAGAAAATGGTGTGATTTCACCTTGGTGGGGTGCATGCACAAGGTGCAGGACTCAGAGGTGGATCTCCTAGCTTCCTGGCCCCAGGGTGACGCTGGGTGCCTGTTCGGCATCAGCAAAGCTGTGTGAGACACCATCCCTGGTCTGCGCCATAGGACAGCACGTGAAAGGCACATCAGCACCACAGCCCTGCCCCGAGGGCACACCCCACGGAGTCTGGCAGCAGAGTGGACCCCTGCTTCTCCAGCTGCTGGTGAACTTGCCTGCTGCCAGGGTAAAAGGTTTGCACCCAGGCTACAGAACGCCCACTGCACCCGTGTGCCAGCGGTGCCCAGCTGCTGTCCCCTGCTGGGTAGCTCCTGCTGTACCCGTTCTCTGCAAAGCTGAGTCACTGGTACAAAGTGCAGAGACAGCGATCAGTTGATGTGACGTGCATGACAAGACATTCAAAGTAGGAATATAGCGTTGACAACGTATTGTAGTAAATGCCATGGCAACCTAAAGCATTTAACTGAGAACATGCCATGTAGGATCTCTGCCTACTAGCTTTCTTTCACTCCCACATCAAATTCTTTGTCCCTAGTGGGATGCTTCCTCTGCACGGATCTAGGCTGAGCATTCCTCCAACACTAGGAAAGAGCTAGCTACCAAGTCATCCTTTGAGCCACTGCTCTTACACCAGCTCTTGAGGTTACCAGAATGTAGATGTACACCGTGTTGGCGGGCTCTGAGCAAGCTCAGGGAGCTTAAAAATGATCTGACCCGCTGCAGAGTGGACAGCTGATGGCCATTTAGCTGAGGCTCACTACACTCACTGAAATAGCAGTATACGGCACTAGGAAGAACTGTGGTCACCTGCACTAAGGCATCAATCTCAAATGATCCTGCTTACCCAACCAGAGCATTTTGGACAGCCATGCTCCATTTCAAAAAAAAATATCAAAAACCAAAAAGCATCATTGTTTAGTTTTTGCTTTCATGGCAGCACATTGGTTTGGATTGTGACAACTAGAGCAGCAAGTTATTCACATAAAAAAAGACATTTTAAACAGGTATCACACAAAAAAGGAATGACTTTCCTTGCTTATTAGAAATGTTACAAAATGTTCCTCCTTTTCTTTTATGATAGCACAATGACAGTCACATTTATGTCTTATCTCTCCTTTGAAACGATCCAGTCGTAAAGCCCCAAAAATCCAACCGCAGTTAGACAGTTGCTATGACTGGCATCATCCTGACCCAGACCGGCTGTATTCCCCCATGCATCTGTATCCATCTGCTATCTTCCTTCTACGCCAAGAGTATCCATCATCTGGGGCAAAGGAATGCCTTTTATTTTGTGGCTGTTCAAGACTAAAGAGTAGGTGCTACAGGAATACAAATCATCAGCAGCACAGTGTCTGTGGCGATTTATGCTCCTCTGCTAGGTTGCTTCTTCCGCACAAGACCCGAAATCCTTGCATACCTTTTATGCAGAGAGGCGTTACTTTTTTTTTTTTTAAAAAAATGCAGCTCCAGTAGCTGGCAAAAATAATTCAGGGTAATCAATCCTTTAAGCTTTACTGCTGAGCACCACCATACTCAGCAGGAGCTGGGAGCAGGAGTTATTTTCTTTAGATTAGACACAGGTGCTGTCAGGTGCTCCTGTGAACAGAGAGGAGCACAGGTAAATGGGTGGCTAAGCCATTTTGTCTGGTGGGGAGCTGAGCAGAGAGCAAACCAGGGCCAGGTTTTATTTATGGGTGGAGCAGTTAGGCCAGGAAAGGGACTGAGGCCAGAGGAAGAGATGGGACGTTCACTGCAGATTTCTGCTGGTATTTGTAATTCTACAAGAAGGAATCTCAGAGAAATAAGCTCACAGTAATGAAGGTGCAGTAGCTATGGTTACTGAGCAAATGGAGAGAAAGCAAAGCTGAACCACAGCTCTGGGCACTGTACACAATTTTAACACCAAAAGCCTAATTTTAGCTTTCCAAAATACAACTATGAGCACAGCCACCCACATTCCCTGTTACAGTATGTGTGTGTGTGTATATATATATGTCTGCATGTATATATATCTATAATAGCATGAGGGAAAGGCAAAGAGAACAGCAAAAAGAGTCAGCTTGTAGACCGTCATGTACCCAGAGGAAGCAATGCTGCCTGTTTGGTTAGACAGCCCAGGGCCAGTGCCCCGGGACTTTCCCCAGGAAACTTCTACTGCCACAAAGAGGAAATGGGCGTCTTCATTTTCACCTGAGGATTTCTAAAGAGACACAAATAGCTCCCTGCAAGGGAACTACGTCTACTGCAGGCTTAGCGCAGCCCTCCCAGAAAGCTCACGTTAACCTTAAGGTTAATAATGAGCACAAATACTCCTGAAGCACAGCAGGAACATGGAGCTTGGCAAATGCCACAAAACAAACAAACAAACAAACAAACAAAACGCCTGAGAAAAAGGGTTAACACAAGCAACTAATCCACATTGAACTTCACATGAAATGGTTTTACGCAGCCATTGAGCTAATTAATGGGTGGTTTTCAAACACGGTGGGATAGTTTGGTGGTCCACAGCCCAGCCCATACAGTGGACATTGCAACGGAGCTTATCTACACAGTTTCCCAAGTGTTGTACACCCTACAGCCAACAGCCTAGCCACAGCCAGCCCCAGGCATGGATTTGGACCTGGCTATACCTGCAGAGCTGCATTCACATCTCCAATGGCCATACCTGGGTGGGCTGGGCAGCACGCCTGGCCATGCTCTCACGCACTCTTGCAGGATCATCATGATTTCCTTGGCATCCCACATAGACCTACCCTCTGAGGCTGCAGTTCTTATTAGCCAAATTAGTTCAAATTAGGTTTCTTCTTCAGTCACAAGTAAGAAGCAGGCACCATCACCTCACACATCCTAGGCACCGCAACACAAAACCTGTTTCACGGTGCTTATATTTCCAAGCTGGGTTCCTAGACTCCCACTGTAAACTAGCTAAGGATTTGGTCTCTAAAGTCAGGTGAAATGAATCCCATATTGTACCAGTTTCCTGAATGGGCTGCTACCAGTTTGTCCCTACAAATCTGTTCTTCAAAAGGACAAGAGGACAGTAGAGGCTGTTGGGTAACTCAAAGTAGAGCAGGGTCCTCTCTTCCCTGACTACAGCTTCAAGATGAAAAAGCATCTAATGCCACTGAGACACTCGGGGGTATCTGAGATGTCCAGGCAGGGCTATCAGATAGGACACAAAATCTTTGTGAGACGTCCATCCTTTTGGAGTTGTACCTGGGAGCCAGGAGAACTGCACAAGGACATTGTGGCCAGCACTGGATACCTAACTGTGCCTGTCTGATGGCAGGGTGGGTGACCTTCCCCCAAAGCCAAGGCAGATACAGGCAAAAGATCCTTGAGATAGATTTCATCTTGACAAAGGACAGGCTTTGATGGAACCAGAATGCCCTTACAAGGTTGGTAGACAGGACACAGGAGGCCAAGGAGGATAACTAGTAAACAACTGGACACCTGTTCGTATGCATCTGAACTGAGACCACAGATTCTTGTTGCTTCTTTGGGCTGTTACTGGCAAGTCAAAGTACTTTACAAGAAAACAAAAAATTCTATGAGTTTTCACCCAGATGCTTCCAAGAATTGGCGAAGTTTGGTCTTCTACTTTTTTCTTCAATATGGTCCTCCTAGACACTAGAGGCATGCTTTGGTGCAGCTATACCTACACAGGACTGGCTGGTGTGACACTGGAGTCATGAGACACCGGTGCCCTTTTGGACCAAGGCAAGAGGGCAGACAGACCTACAGCAGCAATACCTATGCTGGGGAAGTGAGTCAAGACCAAAACACATTTGAATCATGGGTAAGACGGATACAGTTTTAGTATTTATTTTAAAAGATGTGAGACTGAAATAATTTTCATCATGAAAATGAAGATAAAACATAACATATTGGTTTTAGGGCATTAGGTTTCCAGAGATGACTTCAGTTACTACATTCTTTCAGTGCAATCACAGTCTGAACTCAGTTGTAATATAAGCAAAATTACGGGAATTCAAACTCAATTGCTTTCCAGTAATGAAAAGAATAATGCTTCCTTTATTCACATTAGGATACAGCCCCCCTGCACTCATACAGAAATGATTTTTTTTCTATACTATAAATAATACTAAAACAAACTGAAGATCTGAAGATTTAAGAAAAGAATTCAGAGTGAGTGAAAAACAACACTTCCTACAGACACTGGTAAGGAGCTTCATCTTAACCACTAGAGCCCGAGAATGAATCACAGAAACTCTCTCATCTTGAAAAATTTATGCATCCTATAATCCCTAAAGGGAACAATCGCACCTGATAAAAATCTTTAGACCAAAATTAGAAAGTAACAATAAAGCTGACAGAACTGCCTGAAACACATATTTTAGCAGAGAGTTATTAGAAAGTCAGCATAAAGTGCCTCTTAATCATACTCATCATGCATCTCTTGGCAGTAAATCCAAGCAACTCCTGTTTTATATACCCCTGTAGACTTTATTTTATTGCTTACTTGCTTAGTAAATTTAAAGTAAGTATATAGGCAAAAAGTGTCTAGAGTGTCACCTGGAAAAGGTAACTTTCTATCACTCATTATGAGTCTGCTTTAAAACATCCAGTGCTTGGAGCCAAAGGCATGAGTGTGCAAAGTTGAAATTATCAGTCTAACCATTAGAAACACCCATCTTCAGAGCACTGGCCAGTGTCAGTGCAGTCATCTCAGTAACTGCCTTGAAGTTCACTCAGAAGTTTTAACCAGTGGCAGCTGAGATCTCTACAGAGGAATCAGTGATAAACCTCCAGTGCTCATCACATCCGCTTTGCATTTCAGCAGAGAATCTATGCAGAGGAGCTGAACAGAACCTGTATATACTACCAGGCAAAGACTTTGCAATACAGCACGTAAAAATTATAGTGGACAAATCAAATAGCAATTGATGTGCTATAGTTATACAGGAGCTAATTTCTGTCAAATTCTAGGAATCAAGGTGTTTGCTAACTTCTATGTTATTTTTCCAGGTGAGCCAGGTTAATAGCCTACTACAGGATACCCTTTGGTATACAAATTGCAGGCAAGAGGCTTTGCAAATATATTTCATACATTGAACTTTTCAGTTACTAGCAGTTCAAGCACATGCTTTTGAAGTTTAGAATCTCTAAGTCCCATAATCTGCGGAACCCTCCAGCTCCCCCAGGAAAAGAGCCATGAACCTGGACTTCCTCCCAGTCCCGCTCGCTGGAGAATGAACAGCACTCACATTGCCAGAGCAGGATGTGAGGAACGTGCAACGCTTTCCATCAGGCACCGTGAAGTCCTGTCAGATGTCACAAGAGTTTCCAAGCTGTGACACAGCGCTTTAACCAGCTAAAGGAGAAAATAATTCAGTGTTTAAAAATTAAAACATTCAAGTTCTCGTTGTAATTAGTATTAAAACAGGATGGAGAACTTACGTAAAGTCTGACAATAGGCTTTTATACCACACACAGTAGATTATTTTTAAAAGAGATATTATTTCAAAAGCTCAGAAACTTCTGACAAGGGACTAATTCATAGTGTTGGATTATTGGTCTTAGGAAAATGGACACTATTGTCTCTTAAAGTCTGAATTATTGTGAAATCTCAGATGCTTTATATTGTCTTCTTTCAACTATATTTAACACTGCTTTATTATTCAAAAATACAGCTTTGAACGTAAGACGACAAGAACTAAATTTATTTGGTCTGAAGGGATAAGAATTAAAGGAAACAGCAAGAAAGCTGCATAAATATTCACACAAAAAGTAATGAAAGGAAGAAAAATATTTCCACCAGGGATTAGTTGTAGTAGTGTAAAGCGCTAACACTGAAAAAGAACCAGTTCAAGCTCTGTCTCAGGAAGAAGTGTTTTTGAAGACACCCAGGATGGCCGGACAGAAAGGAAACTTTGTGACTGCTTTTATAGCAAATCAATGGATCCCCTTCCTTTCCTCCCTCCCAGGCAACTAAAGAGAGGTTTTTCAGTTCTTTCAGGCCTAATTTGTTGGGTTTTGCCATCTGATTTTCACAGCCAGAGAAAAAGGTGGCCTTTGTACCTTCTCATGAGTCACTGAAATTATTTGAGTTGTTGAAAGACCACAGAATTAGAAGCTCTCAGGAGCTTCTGTCCTCCAGTTTCACCCACTTCAAAGATACCAATGGAGAAGACACCTTAGCTTCTAGATCACTTGCAGGAGGGTATGCAGACAGATGAGGAAGGTCATGGGAACACCGTGGTACCCAGCACAGTAACTGGGCAGAGCAGGACACCATGAACCTAGGTGGGAGCAGGCATCCTGCACACTGGAGCTGCTGAGGTGCTTTTGCAGAGGAGGTTTTGCGAACAGACAAACACTGAGCGTGGTGACCCACTCAGTCCCAAGGTGGCAGGGAGGTATTTGAGGTGGGCGGTATTTTATGGAATTAAGTTCTAGCTTATATAGAAACATCTGCAGCTAGCCCTCTGAGCATTTATTTGCATTGTATGGGATGAATAGGATTTTGCCTGCATATATGACTAAAAATTAATAATTGGGTCATTCTCTCCTAAGAGCAACACAACAAAAATGACTTGTTCTGTCAATAACGTTAGACAGAGCAATATATGTCCCCAATACATAAACTGTGAGNCAAAGGGTGGCTCCTCTGGTTAGCAAAGCTATCACATCCATCCATCTGCCTCCAAAATGGAAGAAGTGATCAGCGCCGCCCTGTAAAAGGCAGTGAGAAGCCCAATGCACTTCCCTTTGAAATGTACAGAAAAATTACCGGAATTGCGAAGGAAAACAAAAAACAGCTTATGTATGATGGAGAGAAATAAAACCTGTACACATAAAAAAGTAGAAGTACCTTAAGCTAGAGATGCGGCACTGAGCTTTAAAGTACGCTTCTGACAGATAAAATTCACGTATTTGCTTTGACTGAATGGCACATTACTGGAAGGCCCATGGGAAAACCAGGGTATGTGTGCTTTGATTGTTTGACTTTTTGCTGAGTCTCCTGACTCTCAGAGAGGTTGAGGAGGTTTAAGTATGAACTAAAGATGAAAAGAAGAAGGAAGATCCAGGGAAAGAAAAGAGAACAGAAGGGGGAAAGGAAGAAAAAGATAGAGAAAAGAAACTGACTGCCACTCCATTGAAACATTTCTTCTAACTTGTTCCCTCTGGCACTGCTTTGTTAAGCTGATGTTAGCTCCTACAGAGATGCTGCCTTGCTTTATGTGTGGCTTCAGCTGTGGTCAGATGTCTGCTGCAGAGGAGCTGGTACAGACTTTGTTGTTACCATTGGTAGTGATGGTTCTTTTCTTTGTTTCTTATGTGTAAATATATTACAAAGTTATGTTGAGCCCTTGCACCACTCTTGGCTGGAGTTCCTGCCCAGCACCAGTGACCCAGCAGAGCACGGCACACCTTATCCTCGTATGGCTTTCACACGAGCTTCCAAATCCACAGGAACACCACAGAAGGCTGCTCAGAAAGGAGAGCCTCACAGAGCTGTGCTGGCAGCAGGAGGCCTCCAGCAGCAGAGTGGTAACAACCAACACGTGGGCAAGGCACACCTCAGCGTCACGGCAATTTCTGTGTCGGTTGGGATCACCGCAGTCTCAGCATCCAGAGGTCTGCATTAGATTCAGAAAACAGACCAGGAGCCTCATGCAGTCAATTAGTCAAGCTCCTGTACACAGACAGAGATCAAATCAACAGTAAGTGCCTGGGGATTTTATGCTTCTCTCCCGCTTCCTTAACTACTCTAAGCGTGACTTTTTGCTTGGTTGTGGTTTGTGGTTTTTTCTTTTTTGCTTGCTTCTTAAAGAATCTCTGCTTCCCAGTAAGCAGAGATGAGGTCTGCATAGCAAATTGTTGCCTATTCACAGGAGAGAGAAAGAGGACTCCTTCAATTAAAAAAAATAATAATAATAAAAATAAACCTCAGTTCTGTTTCTCCAGCTACATTATTTAATAAAATATTTGTTCTGAACTGCAACCTTTGAACAAGGAGAAAAAAGCTTCTCGTTTTCCAGAGATAGCCAAAACAGTTAAACGGTGGCTTCGACAGAGCAATGAACTTATATTAAAGCAGTAAGTCAGTCTGCATTTAAGCTTCATCCCCACTCTGTCCTGCCTTTTAGAGTGGTCACTCCACAACTGCACACTGAAATCAGTGGACAGAGCTCACATTACACATACTCTCTGAAGGCTTTGGAGTCCAAAAGTCTAAGCATCACCCAGCTTCCTTCACACCGAATGTGCTCTTTTGGTGTGTTTGGAAGCTCAGAATTACCAGGAGCTGACTGATTTCCACAGGCTCTGGACCAGGCCCCAGCTTGCGGCCATGCAGAAGCGCTTGGCATCCAGCGCAGGTGACAGTGAGTACCAGCAGCGAGGCGCTGCCTCTAAACCCACACACATTTCTGCAGCACGTGGTGTGAATTGCTCCCACAGGAAGATGCTGCTTCCAAGTTGTGCTATCAAGAAATATTTTCCGCCTTTGGTGTAATTGTTCGGTAATATGCATCTTGTGTGTGGAATAAAACAGAAATGCTGACAGGCCAGCTTTTATGGCTGCTGACACCAACTTTCTGAGCATAGCTGTGCACATTGTGCTGACACAACCCTTCTCCTTGAGAACAGCTGCAATCGCCCGCTGCTTTGGAGGGGGACGGGGGTGTTTCTTTTCTTTCTTTCTTTCTTTCTTTGCCTCCCATGAAGGGCTCCAAAGTGCCGGCTGTGCCGATAGGGCTGGAGCATCCACCAACGCCTAGTTACGCTACGGATGTGAGCATGTGAAAGAGAGCCAGCTCCCCTTCCGGCTCCATTCTCCGTTTTCCTTTCAGATGGTTTACTAATCCCACACTCAGCGGTATCTGGATAAGATGGACGGCCATCAACAGTGCTCCAGTTGAAGCAAATAGGGCATTATGCCTGTTTTTCTAAGCTGGTAAGCACTCAGAACAGCTGAGTTTCCTACAGAGAGCCAGATACCAGGCACCATTTGCTTGAAGGTTAGTGAGCACATTCACAGAAGGGAAATGCAGCTAGAGGGTAAAGCATCAGCTTCTTGGCTTAGCATTTTGGGGCAGAGCTGGGGTATAAGTGTTTCAAAATATACTCAGGGAACCTCTTGGCTTCTCATTCAGCACAGATAATTAAGAGCTCACATCTCCCCTTCATCAAAGTGCTTAAGGACATGCTTAAAAGTGTTTTGCTGATGTAGGGCCCCGGTAGCTTCTCTGAAAGGATCCAAATGCCCACGGCTCCCCCTTGAAAGGGAAAGTGTGTTTGGATCCTGGAGGAACTGATGTGCTTTGCAGTCTTTCCCAGCAGTCAATGCACCAGAAGCCTCATTGCTTAATTTGAATACCCTGTAGCAATTACTGCCAAGCTGTGTCTGGGTCAATACAGTAGGTATATTAGAAATTCCAGATTTTCCTGAGCTGTGAAGGCTCATTTTGTTGTTCCTACAGTTGCATTAGTACAGCACAAGGTTAATCTTCCAACTCTCTGTCCACCCTGTTACTTACAGAAAGATTTTATAGACAGAGCAAACTTGTGCCTCAGTGTGATCGCATTCAGGTGCGAAGGCCCTTTGGTTGTTTATCCTGAGCAGAAGGAAGTTCCCAGCTCCTGAAAGAGTGTCTGAAAAACAAACAAACAAACAAACAGCATGGTAACACTGTTGCACAAGACAAATTACGATGAAAAACAACCAATACCTGTGGTGTAAGGTGCAGTAATATCAGGGTGCTGAACCCCAGACAGCCATGTTTTCCCACTGGTTGCAAGAGAAGTTGCAGACACTGGGCACATGCTCAGAAATGCCTTTTTTTTTTTCCTGTTCATATCACAGAGATGGTTATATGTTGAATAACATAATGCCTGCCCAGTGCAATCCCCGCTGTTGCAGACAGAAATCAACACAGCCATGTTGCTTAACTGAGTTGAATGCCGACAGAAAACCTAGGCAGATGGATGAAATACTGCAGTGCCAGACAAGCCAGGACTTCCCTGTAATGCCAGCTACCAAGTCCTGCCTCCTCCTGACCCTTCATCATTAAGAACAGAAAATGAAATGACCCACAGCTTCCCAGCATACTGACTTTACTGCCTAAACATATACATTTTGATGCAAAAAATCAATCATCTTAAATTTGAACAGAATGAAAATGTGAAATAAACTACCCCCCAAAGCTCTATCAACTAGAATTTTCTGCAGCCTTCAAATAAAAGATTTCCCTTTCCTGCACCAAAGGAATGATGTGGAGTCCCATGCCTTCTGTAAAAAGCTATCTAAGGTGATCTTGTCTTTTGCTGCCTTTTCTCTAACATTTCCTCTAGAACGCATTGGGGCAGAAAAGAAGGTACTCATAGGGTGACAAAAACAACTCGAAAAGGAACAACAAAATGCAAGATGCAAACATAGCCAGCCTCTGTCAGCTGTACTGCTCGGGGCCAGAAAGCCCTGAAAATGCAAACAGCAGCTTTGTAGGCCTCACCTCTCCCCACCTCCAAAAACAGGGAACACGACCAGTAAAAAAAAAAGAAACAAACAAACAAACAAACAAAAGTTTCTGAAACTTACCGGCTGATTAGCAGTGAGATTGCAGTAACCAGATGCTGACATACTATGGAATTTTGCAAAAGAAGTCCTGTCTGTTATGCAAGCTGTTATAAACATCTCTGCCTCAAAAAACCTCCAGAAATAGGCCAAATCTGCTGTACTTCATGGACTAGCTAGCTGCAAAGCCATTTTCAGACTGCCTTAACTATCTATTGCCTCAATCCTAAATGAACAAGGAGATCAGGCAGAGTGCAGCATTCACATTGGACTAAAGCGTAAAATCGCTTTTCCTGCAACATGGTCCTGAATTAGAAAATGGCAGTCAGAAAACAGAAGGTATTAAGCTGGAAAAGAACATCCTGAGTTGGAAGGGAACCACAAGCATCACTGAGTCCAACTCCGGGCTCCACAAAGCACCACCCAAATTCAAACCCTGTGCCTGAGAGCGGTGTCCAAACGCTCCCTGAACTCCAGCAGCTCGGGGCCATGACCACTGCCGTGGGCAGCCTGTGCCAGTGCCTGACCACCCTCTGCTGAAGAACCTTTTCCTCATCCCCCCCTGACCCTCTCCTGACACAGCTCCGTGCTGTTCCCTCGGGCCCTGTCGCTGTCACCAGAGAGCAGAGCTCAGCGCTGCCCCTCCGCTCCCCTCGTGAGGAAGCTGCAGGCCGCCATGAGGCCTCGCCTCAGCCCCCTGTGCTCTGGGCTGAACAAACCAAGGGCCCTCAGCCACTCCTCATACATCTTGCCCTCCAGAACCTTCACCATCTTTGCAGCCCTTCTTTGATGCATTATAATGGTTTTATATTCTCACTCACGAAGACCCGGCTATTACTACTATATCATTATCTCCAATTATTTTCAGTTTTACCTGGAGGCAGGGTACTGCACTGGAACCTAAGGACACATCCAGCACCAACGCAAGGCTGTAGGGCAGGGAGGATGGGTGGCACGGGGTATCATACTAAATATCAAGTACTTGACTGTGCCTAAAACCTGTATGTTATGACTAAAACAGGTTGTATTACAACAGGTTGTAAATTTAAAATACTATTATAAAATTCAAAATCAAATTATTTTTGGAAACTCTTGTTCTATTTGCACACCTCTCCCAGAACCAGGTCACGTATAGCTAAGTCCTACAAAACATTTAACAAAAAAGCCAATGTTCTTGCCTGAAATAAAATGAAGCTTTCTTCCCCTGCATGTATCTTTTGGTGTCTCAGCCCCAATTCAGACATTAAAAATCACCCGAGACAGCTAAGGCAGGTGACCTCACCCTGCTGGTGATGGCACATATATTCACCTTTCCTTCTGGTTAGTCTGAACTGAAATGGATCCAGACCTGTGGAGTTTCTTACAAGTTCAGGAGGGGAGGAGGTGGGAGGGGAGCACTTCAAGGACACCCTAGTCTAGCCCTAACACCTGCTCTGCCAGGATTTTGCTCTTTATAAACCTCAGAGCACACAACCTGCAACTCGGGTCTCTTTTAAAATGAAGTGACAGACTGCACTCTGAAGTGGGAACTTACACATTCCTTCATAGGCAATTAGCTTCCTTGCCACAAGGAATGCATTTGAGATATTTTCAGACATTGTTCCAGCCTGAAAACATACTCAAACCCAAATACAGGTATATGTATTTTTAAGCCCTAACTAATACATTTCATTTCCCATGTCAGCATTTCCAGAGATTTGTTCTATTGTACGTGTTCAAACCCTTAGATTTGTCCCTCAAAGAGTTTAAATCCAGGAGTTTAAGTCCAAGTCTCTGAGATGGACCACTTTCTTTTAGTGCCAAGAATTTGAAGTTTCTTTTCCAGCTGCCAGTAATGACTCAGTTCCGGCATACAAAGATGTAAATCCTTGCTGTTCTCCATTCAGATTTGTCTTTAAAAATTCTTTGTGGACTTCAGTGGAAAACTTTCCATTCAGTTTGTCTCTAGAGTTTCCTGGACTGGCAGTTCAAACATCAACTTCAATTTGTCTTTAATATTCCTCACTTCTAATCCTTTTCCTCCCCCACTTGGAAGAGCTCAGCAGCTCACAGAAAAATCTTACCAGATATTTTCCATTCGTTTTCTTTTGTCCTCAGAGTTTCAGCTGTGCTCCCTCTCTGTTGTGAGCCAGGCTCAGTGTGCAGGCAGTTCCCACCGCTCTAACCAGCTCTGAGCTAGAGAGCAGCAAAGCCCCGCTGAGGAGCATTTAGGCTAACACATGTACAACTCTGCAGGAAAGACAAACGTTGGGTAAACTAGAGGTGAGAACACACTGTCAGAATAAAGCTTGCCACTGGAAGGACCAGAATAGAGATCTACATTAGCAACAGGTTCATCTCCCACCAAGTGTCCCTCAGCTTGGATACTCGTTGAGACTTTCAGATTGTGTGCAGACTTCAACAAGAGTCATCACAAAAAGGCTGATGTTCAAAGTGCAAAGCAAGTGCTGAGCACCCCTCAGGAGAGCCCTTGAGGTCAGAGGGAGCATTACATTGGGAAGTGGAAGGGCCAGTGGAAGCTGAGAAGTCAGCTCAACAGGCTTCTGGCCATGAATACGGCTGAGCACTTCTGTGAACATTCACAACTACTGGCAAGGAGCAGACTGCCCTGGTCACTCCCACTTCGGCAGACCTATGCCTGGCAACTCGCAGCTGCTCTGAGTGGCAACAGAGACGACCAGTTTTGTCATGTCTGATTTCAAAAGCTGCACGCAATGCACAATTACCTCAAGGTGACAAAACCTTATCTATTTCAATTTAGATTTGATCTGCTCATCCATGCAATCTGCACATAACGCATATTGGAGCATTTCATCAATTGCACATATCGAAGCTGCAAGAACTTAATTAGAAGCTCCATTAATGTCAAAGCAGTGAGCATGGTCAGTGCTAAGGGGAGGAAAAGAAAAATCCATCACTGCATGCATTTCACCCATATCATGTGAACTAAGCACTAGATTATGGCATCTCAGCATCCTCCCCAAAAATGTTTGCAAGCTGGGCAGGTTGCACTAAGCTCAACTATGTACAGAGTTCATAGCTACACAGAGCACAGAGAAAAGGAATTTCACAAAACCTGACATTACTCATCAACATTAACCTAACCATGGCCCACTGGTGCTGAGTTACTTTAGCAGCTTTTTTCAGAGCACCTGAGCCAGCAGGTGCTTTCGGATGTTGAGAAACAACTCCAGAAAGGCAGCTGTCAGATGATGCAAAGCCCAGAAGTCCTCAGTTGGTGGTGGTGCTGAGTTTACTCCTGCTGACCTACATGCAGCAGCAGGGGTGCCCTGAACCCTACTGCAGTCTAAGAGCAAACCCAAGGTCTCAGCAAGCGGGATGAGGCTAGCTTGGAGCTGACTTCTGCGCCGCAGTAGATGGGGCAGAGCCCCAGCGACCTGCATATGACAAACTCGGGCTGCCCTGTGTGTACACACACAAAACAGAGCCTCTAGCAGCCTGTATAACCCTATGTCAGGTCCTTTTGTTTTCCTCAGTAGTACAACAGAGCAGTACGTTCTCTCTAAATCACAGTGAAAGGCTGCATCATAACAAAACAAACTGGGATGTCATTATATGATTTTGGGCAGCATGCTTCTCCACAAAAACAGATGCTCTTTTACTGTTTCTTTGTTCACCATATCTCCCCTTGTGAGGGAGCATCATTCTTCTTTCACAAAAGAGAAAATGAAGCACAGAGGCTCTGTCCAAAGCCAGGAATTGCATTCCCTCTTTCTGCAGCATTATTTCTGCACCTCAGGAACAGGACGGAGGCAGCAGGAGCAAAACTATTTGCTCCTGTGGAGGGGACTATGTGTTTCAAAAGTAGGGCTTATGCAACACAGCTTCACTCTACTCTCCCCTTTGGAGAGCTAATTCAGATGTAATTAGCCATCATATTACACTATTTAAAATAAGCAAGCCCTCAGCTTCTCTTCTGAGACACTCCATAGCCATGGACTGCAATGGTTAGTTTAACTTTGCTCGTTACAGGAAGCGACTGCTACAAAAGCTTATTTCCATTTAACTCACGCTAACGTCCACAAAACCGAAGCAAAATAAGGGAACAAAAGCCTAACTGTAGCTAAGGGGATCTTGGATAGAGCCCAGAGCTGACAAGAAGCAAAATTTCGCGCAAGAATAAAAGAAGCTTCAGCATTCTGTTTAATAAAAGTGCTTTTTAAAGAGAACCAGTGCACAAGAAGGTTTGCAAAGGAGAAAGCCTAAGTTTGAAGAAAGCACGAACTGAAGCAAAAGAGTTTGTTCAGATTTTAAGTTGATCTATTTTAAGCTTTAATATGAACACTTTTACACATTCCTGTGCTTTTTGCATACAAATGCAAAACGTATTACAGATGTTCCATACCTGTTTGCACATGGACAGTGGCTTTCACATGTTTATCTCAATTACAGCACAGGAAATTCAAGCCTAGAATTCACTCATTTGAGGGGCAGTTACAACTGAAGTTCACACAATGTGTTTTTCTTCCACTCCTTCACACAATGCAATTTTTTTTCCTTTGAATTTGGAATAGAGGTCTTCAAAGTACAATAGCTTGTCATAGACCTTTCAATTCTCACGCACTGAATTAGAATCCCTGGCAGTCAAATCTACTGCATAAAAGAAATCCTCGACATTTGTATAAGCATCAAGGACAATTGTTGCTCTTTCACTGTATTATCAAGAAAGCGTTTGCATTGAAAATGAACAGGATATTATTTTTCCCTCTTTGTATGACAAGTAAGCCACATCTCTTCCTTTCTTTCCCCTTCACCTCCCTTTTCCCTCGCTAGCAGTTCTTTGAAACTTTTCAAGCAATGTTTTTCTAATATTTCACTTGGAAAACTCAAGGTCAGGCTGCAATCTTCAAACAAGAAACAGCTCTGCCCAAGGACTCCGGAGCACTCTTTCTTCCCAGTCACTCCTTACGCTGTCAAATCCGGATGTCAGGCATATTACCTCTAGGGACTACGTAATCAAAAATGAAGCCAAAAAAAAAATTATGCTTCACCTGTGTCATCAAGTTTGGGCATTGTAATTTTCACCCTCTGAACTCCAATGTTTGCAGTAAGGAAAGAGGGTAGCATGTAAGAATAATTCCCCTCTTCTTCCTCCAAAAGTTAAGTCAGCCCATGGAGCATGTTGAGCGTAGCATGCAAGAACGGTGTTATCCTGAGCAGCGCCAAGAATCACACGGAGCAAGTCACTTCTGCGTCTTGGCAGAACACACGTGAAGAAGAAAGCCCATGCCTATAATCACAGATTTCCCACAGCTGACTTGCTGTGGGAGCTCTCCAGATGATTACTCCTCTATGGATTCAGTCCAAATCTCATTACTGGCAACAGGGTTTTGAAAAAGCCTCGTATGCTCTTTCACAATGGGAAAGTTCTGTATTTAACTGATTGGAAATACTCTTAAACTCCTTGAAGTCTGAGTTTAATAAGTGAAAAGGACATTTTGTTTGCCTTTGGCTTGGCAAGCGATACCTGCAGGAAAACAAAACAAAACAAAAAAACATGATCTAGATATAATGCAATTTATACAGTGCTTTGTCTGGTGCAAATACATCAGAGGATCCCTTTATAATTAAAGGCCTGGAGACAGCAAAATTACTGGTAGCTCCTCATTACTAACACAATTTGTTTATTAGACTTTATAAACCAATCTTTTGAAGGAACAGAAGCATTAATAGTTTTCAAGAAATCAAAAGTTTTAATTAAAACAATTTCATCTGAATTTATTTCAGCACCATGCTTGCAATTGCTTTCAAACAGCATTAACAGAAGGATTTATTGCCAAATACAAAAATATACAAAATCCTGTAATTTCACCCTCTCATTGTATTAAGACTTGATGGTCTATTTACAGGAAAATCTGTTCTAGGCCTACAGAAGGGTGGTCCTATTGGAAGGAATTAGCATTCTAGGCCACAGCACCACAGTAGTGGAGCAAGCTGTTACTCAGCCAATACAGACAAAAGCTGGTTTGCTTGTTTCATTTTCAGCTGAGTCAAGCCACTGAACTGAACTCACTGTTTAAGCAAACGTTAATGCCAGCACAAGTGAAACCACAGGAAAGAATGGCCATGGAAGAATGTCTGAGAAAAGCTCCACCAGTCCCAACTCACACAGATTGAATCAAAGACGGGATTTCACCATTAGACGACAAATAGGTAATGCTAAATATAGAAGTTTACCCACTTGAAACAAAATAATGGTTCCAAACCTAAAGCAAATGTAAATTATAAATAAAATTAAACAGAAAACAACAGAACAGTTATTCAGGATGATACCTCCCTTTCAGGAGATTGTTTTTCCTCAACAGCACAGCCTACAATCAGTATTATCATACAAGGGAGGACACAACTGTGCACTCCATCACCCCTGCAGATCTCTCTCTGCCAAGGGAACCGTGTGTGTTAGGAAATGCTACCCTCTATCGTTTGACTAGTCTGAACAGCTCATTTCTCTTTAAAACCAACAATTTATAAGACTAACCTTACTTGTAACATCAGTATACATATCAAGAGTTAAAACCCATAAACCTGAAGAACTGGTGTTCTACCATTCTGCTGTTCTCTTTCCCCTTCCTCACATTATCCTGATGTTTAAAATCTTTAGGACATCTTTGATATCAGAGATTTTTATTTAAATACCTTTGCTAAAAGCCTAAAGCAGAAGGAACTTTAGAGAGGAGAATACTAGCACAAAAGGAGCTGGAAGGTTATCTTTGAACTTAACTGCATTATGAAAAAATTCTTAGAACGCACAAAAATGTACCTTTCCAATAAATTAAAAAATGCCAGTGAATAATGTGAATAATATTATTTCTGCCAAAGTTACTGCTTAAGAATAGCTGCAGAACTACATTTAATTAAGATTTAGACCATGCCAGTGGGATTTTAGAGTTAAGAAAAAAAAAGTTTGTTCTACGTTTAAAATGAGAAGCCCTACATAACAAGTGGAAAATAGAAAGAAAGAAACATGAGAAGGAAGAGGAAGAACGAGATTGCCAGAAGTACAAAGAATAACAAAACAGTCTGGATAGCAAGTGGCAGAGATGAGCTAGTATAAAATGAGAGCTAAATACTTTTGCATCTTTAATTCAATTTATTTAGAGACAGCTAATCAGGGCTGACATCTCTCAATTTCTTCAAGTTTCAGTTCCTTTTCAAAGTCCTCTAGAACTTTCTTTTTCCTTCAGACATTTGTTTCTAGTCCCTTTAAGGCAGGAAAACATGAACTGAGCGAACACAAGACCCAAACATTTAAGGAGGACTTCCATTAAATGCACTACTAAGGCTTGAACCTGAAAAGGTCTACACTGCAACTTGTATGCACCACTACCTGTGAACAAGCAGTACAACAGGTCTATTTTACCAGCCTTCAAGGATGAAGGTCTTGTAATGTATTATTGCTACTATTTAAATTTCCCTAAAGCCAGGAGTGCAGACAAGCATACTGGAAGGAAGGTCCTTTCTTATTATGAGCTCAAGCCTCAGTCAGAATGGGAGACACTGATGGCATGATATAACACTGTTATTTGTTTACTGACACCAAAATGTAAAATAAGAAATAGAGGCTGTCAGAAATGCAATGAACACGGAGCTCACGACACTCCATCCTTGCCCTCCGGCTGATTTCCAAGGCAGGGAGAGTAAACAGCCTTCTCCCAGCTTTCTTAGTTTGTACAGCTGAGAGTGTAGGATGTTTACAGTACCTGTCACTCAGAGCTCTTGCAAGCAGACCAAATGTCAGCAGACCGAGTACAGACTTCATCATCGACTGCAGGAAACATACAGACATCAAGTAAAAGGAGGAAAAATTCATACCCATGACTCTTTCACACCGTTTGAATCCCGAACAAAATTAAGTCCTTTGTGCATATGCTGGGAGGTGTAAGAAAAGTTCATGATAAAGCTGAGCTTCTGCATCGCCCAAGGGCAGCCTCTCTTGTTGCCACAGTTGCATTTCAAGGCTTCCTGCTGGTTCACTCCAGAGAGCTCCTGAATCACCTGAAGCCCTGTCTGCAGGAAAGAGAGATTTCACCATTTTAATGAGTGCACATGAATACGCTAATAAAAAATAATCAGGCAGAAATAGACTTTATTTGTATTCCGCAAGCAAAAGCAATCAGGTAATTTTTCTGAAGGACCGAAAGCTTTTAACACAATTTGAGAGAAATATTCTACAGTGCTGGCTTCAAGGAATATATACAATATCTGCCTCATTTTTAATTGTGAGAGGAATTATGTTTCTAGGTCATCTTTGAATACTGTGAAAAAAAGAATACAATTAAAGACTATGGTTTGATAAACTTAAAACCCTAGTTAAACAGAAACACGTGATTGTAACAGCAGCCTTGATGTGTCTGAAGTGAAACACTCTGCTCAGAAACATACTGAGTATTCAAAGTTTCCTTGGATACGTTACCTCTGAGGGAGAGAAAATGGGGAAAAACAAAACGACACCAAGATAATCTAATCACACATGTGGACACAGCAAAAAAGTTTGCTCATGTAGAGTAACATCAAAATCCTCAGGAGAGGATAAAATTCCACTTAAACAGGTTTTAGTAAAACACAAGGAATGCTTTGGGTTGAGATTATTAATAGACTCTTACTTTAAAAAAAAAAAAAAAAAAAAAAACACACCTGCACATGTTTTTGCACAAGTAACTGGAGACCAGAATCACCTCACAGAATCACAGCAACCTGTGTTAAGAAAAGTTCATTTGCTACTGAAAAGGCAGAGGAACTGAGAGTGCTTATCCAAAGAAGGGCTGCCCCAATACTGGTACTGTTCTCATTAAGCTGTTCCTTTCATAGCACGGTATAGTGGACACCAACCTGAAGAAACAGCTTACCTTTGGTCTCAACATCTGTTTTAGTTGGACTGAAGTTACCGTTCATGTACAATTTTCTCCTCTACCATTAGCTGCAACTCATTCCAGTATTTCTGAAATGAGGCCATGTAGCTAAGAGCCCAGTTCTTGCAGCCACAGACCCCCCCTCCCTGCTGGTTTTGGTCAGGACAAAGAGCTACACCAGCAGGAGAGAGAAAGAGGAGGACAATGTAATTGCGTGCCCTACTTTTTAATTCACAGGAAGGCCCAGAGACACACAAGAACCTGAAAAGTTGAAATACATCTGAAGGTACAGATCACCTTCAACTTCCAGTCTGCTGCAAAGTAATAGAACTGCAGGGGCAAAGAAGGCTGAACAATTCCAACCAAGGAACTGCAAGAATTAAAAGGTTTCCTTCTCAAGCTGTCCACGATGAATAAATGAGTTCTCTGGTCATCAGCTAAATAACCTACACTAGCTCTACACTCAGAAGATGCTGCTTCTCCTAAAAACTCCATTCAGCATTTTAAGTGCTGATTAAGGCCTGGCCTTATGTTTCTCATTCAAGGTTTAAGTACTACTCACAGAAGGGGCTCCAACCTTTGGAGAGTGAGGGCAGAAAACACAATACTGTTGTGGTTTCTGACTGAAATTACCACAGTGCTCTCATCTTTGGCAGAAAGGCATCTGATATTTCTGTGTTAACAGATCCTATTTTGATCCTTTAAGACTTATGACAAAATTCTTATTTATATATTACTCAAGTTATGAACTTCTACTTACTATTGTTTTGTTTTCCCCATATAATTCTAATTTGGGGGCTTAAAATCAGACATGTCTTTGAAAATATTAACCTATGTTACACATGGAAAGGTAAAAGCAATCCCTCCCAGCAATCCATTATGTCCCTAAGACCAACCAACCACCCAAATATGTAAAATACAGACAGTAAGGATTTTATATTTGCTAAAGATAAAGTAGTAGATAAAAACAGTACTGCTTTGGCTTTTTTTTCCCCCTATGGCAATAAAGAATTCTGCTTTCAAAATATGCCTATGAACTATTGTAGCTGTTAGCCTCATATCTAAGAAAATTAATGACAGCCAGCTCAATGGCTGGGAACATACTGTCAGCACACAAAGAAAATTTATCAAGGCAAACGATGCAGAGACAAGGAAATACTCAAACAGATGAAGGAAAAATAACCCTGACATTCAGAACAAGAAACATCAGAACAAAAACTAAGTAATATATTATTGTCTCATACTATTATGGAACCCCACAATACCTTTTGAGGTTCTTCTTGAGCATTTAAATGAACGGTACAAGAGACTTAGGACTTTAAAGTCAGTTTTACATATGTATTTCAGATATGCTGTTATGGTTGGACTAGATGATCTCTGAGGCTTCCTCAAACCTTAACAAGTCTAATGCTATCCACCAGATATTCATAACTTCAAACAACTTAAGGAAACATTCTGATAAGCACTGCATTTATACTCACCACACAGCGATGCTACACTGAAGGGCTTACATTCAAAACAAGCAAAATGAGAGCATGGCAGCAATTAAATGCTTACGGTAAGCACAGGTCCAGTATTTCTGCAGCTTTCCTACTGACTGCCTTTCACTTCCCAATCACTTCAGGTGGCTATTTTAATTTAACTGATTTAATGATGTTTGAAGGATGCTTCTAAGGTGAAAGACCCAGGGAAGGGCAGGAGGACGAGTACCTTGTGTCCGTTTGCCAAAGAGGTAGATACCTACCACGTGTAAGGCATAGTTCATGTGTGCTTAGGTATTCAGATAGCAGCAAAGAAAATCAGCTTTCATTGCTAAGCATGCCCTTCTATGGGTCTCTGAGGAGGAATAAAACTAGTGATTTGGCAGCAAGTCCTGCACACAGCTGTGCTGGAATTCAGCAGCTGGGGGAGCTAAGGGAAGGCACTACCACTACAGCCAGGTGGGGGATGGCTGGCTCTGCAAAAATGTGCCAACAGTAATAACAAACTGCTGCAATGGAGCCTTCTCTGTCCCCCCGATCTCAAAGAGGCAAGGGGTTAGTGAAAAAGCATTTAGCTGAGGCTACAATCTGCTCTCCTTCCCTTGGCTGACCTACACTCTAAGGCTATGACTCTAAAAGATAATACAGAGAGTTATGAAGGAGGTGGATGCTATAAGAATGCAGTGTAGCAACAACAAAGAAAACAATTCCCAAAAAATCAAAGGAGGAGTGCACTGCTGTCACCTGGAAGTGATCCTGGGCTGCACAGTACAGGCTGCAGGATGGAGAAACTACCATGGTTCACACCCTTTTGTTTCCCAATGAAGCACAAAAGGGAAGGATGGAAAACCTCTTCTATTTCCTCACAAATTACTCACTGCTCACTTTACAGAATGTTTGTTATAGTCACAAACCACTGCTTGATTGTACCACCCAACAGCAGATGACCTGAAAACAAAGAAAGCTATGATCCTCAGTTTGTAGAGGGAGAAAGATTTTTTCTTTTCTTAGCGAGGTGTTTACAGCCTGTCCAATGAGCTGACGTCTGCTAGTTTCCATGCTGTCGTAATCACTAAAACGGAAAGAGCCACTGAATGTTATGGATATCACGGCACTAGCAAACCTAGTAAGACTATTTGTATTGTAAACTCTCTTATACTATATTTCACAAATAAAAGCTCTAATTGGTGTCCAAAATCATTCTTAAAATTCATATGTAATGCACACAGGGAAGGCTAAATTGCCTACAGATGGGCAGCCTGATCCATCTGAAGTTGCGCATCTGAGGAGCAAAATACCTGTGCTGTGTCCTCCTCCTGAATACAGAGAGCATACAAAGCAGCACTCCCAGGGAAAACTTCAAGGTGTTTGAAAATCCTCCTTCCTCGCCTGGTGGAATACTGCAGAGGGACCATGCAGCTTTTACATTTGGAGATACATCCCCAAGTACCTCTTCCACTGATCCTCCCACTCCCCAAAAAGAAGCTAGGAACATCTAAAGTACAACAGCAACGTGAGTTTGAGGCAGGAATCGAGATGTGGAGTGGGGACGGAGTAGACAAAGCAGCAGGCATCCTTCAAGCTTAACTAAATTCCAGTGGTTCCCCCTCTCCTATGCCTCCATCCTTGCACAGCCAGAAGAAAAGCCCAACATGCCTGTGAAGACCACAAACCACTCGTCTCCTCCGTTCTCTTTCTGAATTGTCATGTTTTTGTTTTCACCTTCCTGCTCCTGGAAGGCTTCAGTAAGCAACTTTTGTTCTTGGTAACCTAGATTTACTACTTTCTCTGAGGGGGAGGGGGAACACAAAACAAACAAGCAAAAAAAAAAAAAACACTTGGCTGTCATTAAATTGACTGAAGATCATGTCAGTGAGTTCTTGGTTTTTTCCCATTGAGAGTGTTCTGCATTAGATTTTTTTTTTTTTTTGAATCATGCATTTAGACACCTGAATATATAAAGAGAAGCCTCAGGATCTCTGATGGGGAAGACAGAAAAAGGAGATGAATCTCAGGGCTCTCTTTTAGCAACTGTATGTACCCAAGGCTTTGAAGAAAGAAAACTACCCCACGCATCTCCCTCGTAAAAGAGTCACATTACAGCACTTTGAGAGAAGAAAAAGAGTCATAAAAAAAGGTTTATTCTCCATGCAGCTGCTATAAGACACACAGAATTTAAAAAAACACCCAAACCCAAAACATTAGTTTCAGCAATTTTTAACTTTTTCCCTCCCCCAAGACAGAGAAGCAAGATGGTGGGAGATGAGCCCACTACCCAGAGCCATATTTTTTCTAAGCTCAATGAAATACAAAAGAAAGCAGCCTGTAAATAGGTAATTACCCTACCTCTGAATCAAAAAGTTACAGCTTAAACATCGAAGCTGCCAGCAGATGTCAGTACAGCCCAGGGAATTGCTCGCTCAAGCCCCCACACCGGGTTAATACGGGTATTTATTCATAAACCCCAACTGTTCAGGTATACATTTTTGCCTGGGAAGTTAAACGAAACAGAAAATCTCACTTCATGACTGAAGAAACAGCCCTCGGGGCTTGCCATAAAGGCCTAGCTGCATGTTCTCAAGACGTGGAAGAAGTGAAATACAAAGCTGTAAGGGCTGTTGCAAGAAGCAGCTCTGTATTCAACCGCCTCTCATTAAGGTTCTCCCTCCTCCCTCAAGCTCCTCACACCCTGGCCCTGGCCCACAGCTCCCACCCCGCTCCCACATCAGTCTGTTCCCAAGTAGCTTGTCTCCTTAGATGCTGCTGTGAAGTGTTGGTGAATATTTAGCAACAAGGTTGCTAAGCTAAAATAAAGCTTTGCTGTGAAAACAAGCATTATCCTGAGTGTCCTTGTGCAACAGCAGAAGCTCCCTCTGCCTTCTCCAGGTCTATGGTTTTTGACAAGAGCTGTAAGTCTAAGTGTCTCTGGTTGAGATGGTTTTCGTCAGAAAATTCCAAGAGCTGAGTTCACCTCATTTCTTCATGCAAACACGTACCAAAGCTTACAGCTTCTTGCTGGTACAACTTGGTTTCAGCAAGACAAACGTGTCACAAAAACATTTTTAGCTGCACAGTGTCCAAATAAAACAACACATTTGCCTGTTAATGATGCCCACTAGCTGCTTGCACAAAGGGCAGCACTTGCTCTAGACCCCTAGAACCACTCCCCCATCCCAAACACATAACATTACCTATAGTCTTTGCAAGAATTTGTACCTTTGCTCGTTACAGATTGAGCCTTCTGCAGCACTAGAATTAGTAAGTCTTACTCTAAAGCAAAAAGGTTTATTAAGAGATCAGCTGAACTTGTAGAAATCAAGGGAAAAAAATTGTGAAAATGTAAAGAAATCTAAACAAAGGCATTTTTGCTTGACACACAACCATTGGATGTTGGTGAGATCTTTTGATTACTCAGTATTTTGTAAGAAAATAAGCTGGTAAGCAAAACAACTAATACACACATCTGTGGAATTTTACACTAGGACAACAGGACAACTTAGTGTCCATTTCTTAGATATAGCAATAATATAAAGAATGGGGTTCATAGTTTCAATACCAGCTTATTGCATAACCCTAGAAAAACATCTTGATTTTTCTTACCAAATGCAGTCAACTCAGTACACATAAAAGGCAGTCTACAGCAAAAGATTTCAAAAATCAAAGAATTAAAGGAAACAGTTAAAAAATCAACAGAAAATGAACATTTTAGACTGATGGCCAGGACGAGAGTTTAGTCAAAAACCTGTCATTTCTTACAGCATAGTTTTAATACAGCTCTAATACTGAGGTCTCAAATTGAAGTTTTAAGTCTGCCTCTCTCTTGATCTCCGTTGTGTAACTTTGTAAGTTGAACAAAGCTGGAAGAGCTGCAGAAGTATGGATACGACAAGGCTTTTTTAGAGCAATTTTCTTAATACAGATGCTGGGCAATTTGGATGTTAACATAAGAAAAAGAAGAAGAAAAGTCAAACGCAGATAGCATCCTGTAAGATTTACCTTGTGTAATTCCTATGGGAAGGGGAAGAACATAACCAGAAGTGGAGCAGCAGCATCCCACGAAAAGTTAATTTGAAGTAAATTGCTTCACAGAAAGCTCCCAAACCACTTGACAAGGTATCAGAATTATGTCCATAGAAAGAACAACTCTATGTTTGTAACTAAAACTAAGCTCTTGACCCCCCCTCGCACCCCCGATTCAGATGAGCACTGTAGTCACACAAGTTTCTCTCTGAGGAGTCTGATCATGGACTTCAGAGGGAAAGCACGTTCTGTTGCAAACCTGACTAAGTACTTAATTAAATATAAAACCTATGAGCAAGTTTCACCTTGCTTTTGAGTTTCATCAGAAAACCTTTGCACAATTCCTATTTTGTTCCATACAACTGCAAGCCTTTGTCAGGTTAAAACAAGAGGAAATTTATGTGCACTCTCTAAACTGGAATATTTAATTCATGAGTCTTGGCTCTAATTGCAACAAAGACCCTTGAGGCTCATAGTTTCGGTATTAACCTCTCTCCCTCAAGTTCTCTACATGTACACGCTTGTTCTATAGCAAATCTTCCCCCTCTCCCCTTTCAAAATATGCAAAGAAGGACCCCAAATCTGAGTTCTTTCGAATCTGAAATCTGCCCGTTCTCATGCTGAGGTGACAAGCGCTGTTCCAGCCACTCTTTCTTCAGGAAATATATCAAGAACATTACCAGCATCAAGGGCACGTGACTCAGCGGGCAGCCTGCACGCTATGCCAGCACAATAGAATAGCTGGCCCTCTTCCCCCAGAGAGTGAACGTCTCTTGAAATCAAAGCTTTAAGATTGTAAAAAGGATTCTCAGCTTGTGCAGGGGCAACATGGCAAAGTTACACTTAAAAGCTACTTAAGATGTCACATCAGCAAGGAAATTTGGGTAGAAAGAAACTTAGTTACTATTTAGCTTTAAAAAAAACAAGTTGCACTAACAGATTTATCTTTAAAGTTCCCCTTTGAGCAAAAGTGCTTTTTCTGGCTGTCTTTAGACTACCCTAACTATGCTCAGCTAGCCTCTAACATTTCCTTACACCCACGAGGCAGCCAGTTCTGCTGTTGAATCAACTGCGGCAAACGGCATTCAATCTGTGGGGCTCTGAGACACGCCGGCCTTTCAGGAGTGACAAGGCACTATTTGCATGACAGAGCAGATGGAGTATGATGGATGCATTTTTTTTTCCTCAACTGAAAAAAGTTCTAGATAAAGATGCTTTTGAGAAAGGGATATTGCCAATGTGAAATTTTGTCATTTTGATATGGACAAGTAGTTTCAGAAAACACAGGACTGAGGTTTGGCACAATGCTTGAAAGATTTCCATCAGGGGCAAGAAAATGACCCTACAAGTGTGCTTTCAAATACACAGAGCAAAAGATGAAAAATGCAGGAAGCATTTGCTATTAATAACAGTTCTGGTGACCATGTTAAACGTTTTGTTTGTTTTTTGTTACATCCCTTTTTTATGAATTCACAGGCAAGTTTTACTGAAAAGCATGCATTTATCATTATTAGAGAATTTCCACACATGAACTATTTTTCCCCACCTTAAATACTTTGATCTCCTCACCTCTTTATTCACTACCGAGATTTTCATTTAAGCTCTAAGCACAGTAGTAGCATCAAGTGCCACTTTTCCACTTCCACCATAAACCTTCTTCAGGTTAGCTAAGAGTGTTCTGAAGTCTGAAGATATTTCCACTATTCCATCCCCCTGCATTTTGAGTTGTCAAACATCCTTTGTGACGATTGTGATCATCCTATTTTGCTACCTTTTTTCTTCTTCTTCCCTATCCACTGACTTTCAAAGCAGAGATCCTGGAAAGGTCTTCTGCACACCTAGTCTCTGGGTGATCTACTTTGCAATGAAAAAAACTCGTCACCATTGTGAACACAGCCCAGAAGACTGCCTCTAGTCCACGTCTGTGTCCCTCTGTACCCATGGAATCTCTCTTTATGGATGCTCAAGAAAAATAGGCCTACCAGGTGAAATACATCACCAATACTTGCAGCTCCACAAACCTAGTCAGCCATCCAGTCTAGCACAAAATCTGGATTGCAGCCCTTTCAACCGCTCCTTGCAATCTCTTTCATCCAGGGTCTCTTCCTCTTCCAGATTTCACTTTTACGCAATATTCTCTAAATTAAGGAAAGACAAAGCCTTGCTGTGACTGTAACACATTCTGAGAGCTCTTGCCAGAAAAAAACAGCCTGAGAAGTCATTCCTTTACATCATCTTACAGTTCCCCCTTCCCAGCTGAACTAAACTGCAGCTGCCATGGTCTCGGCCTACCTTGGTCTACAATTACCTTTCTGCCTTATTAAGCCATCTTCTCTACCTCCAGTTATCATACTATGTCAGCCTCTATCCCTCACGTTCCAGTTTCTATAGAGCTGCATTTGTTCTTTTCGTCTATTGCATCTTAACAGGAATGCAACCCACACCGGTGAGTCCCCTACGAGAGGATTTGGGCAGCGCAGGCGCTGCCGGCGCTCCAGGCCCAGCACCACCAGCACCCCTCCGCCCCACTGCTGCCATCCAGACCTGCAGCAGCGAGCTCACAGGAACCACTGGGCACCTCACATTCAGACTACGTGCTGCAGTTGCATTTACATCCCACTGACAACCTATACCATCATTTAACTTGACAGAAAAAAACCAACACGTTTTGGGCTTGGGCTGCCCAAGTAGCAAGGCCAAAGAAAATTAAGCGCAGTAACACATATTACTTGAAGCAGCAGAAAAGGCTTTAAACTCACTACCTTTACAGAAAGACTGGAGCAAAACTCACCTGGACCTACTTGTATTCTCCTAAATAGGCAGTAAATTTAAAACTTCTTTACTAGTATTTTGGTGAGGCTCATCACTATGGTATGTGAGCAACCCAAGGAGATCAAATTGCTCATCTGTATTAAACAACAGTTGCTGTGAGATGAAAACAAGCTGGGCTTCAGCTTTACAGAAACTCAGCTGAGGTTTCTGTTTGGCAAACGCCATCTATGTGCAATGAGGCTCAGATCCAGATCCCATTTGATCTGGTTCTTCCTGATGCATAGATTTCAGGTACATTCAATAGCTTCCCTCACCCCATCATCTGCAACACAATGCTCGTCACTCTATGTGCAATTAGAACAGGATTAAGTGTCACATTTAAATTTCATCCCAACCCCATTTTGTTTTCTCACCCCTTCCCTGAATTAGCAGATTACTGCTGCAGCGGGCACTAAACACATGGCTTCTCCCACTCGTTAACATCACGGACACACCGTGGCAAAAGTCCAAGTTCTTTTTTCCAGCAGAGGATACGGCTTCTGTGGATGTGAACAATCTCGAGCGAGAGCTCATACACATCAGCCCATTTCCTCTGTTGGAAGGGAGTCTCCCAACTAAGGCTCTGAACAAATACAGTCCTGGAGCCAGCCCTTGGACTGTGTTTACAGAAACAGCACTGTCAGCGATAGGACAGTTTCTGATACTGTGTAACAAAAAGGTTTGAAGCAAAAATATTTTTTTTCCTCCAAGAAAAGTAGTAAATTATGCATTTGTCAAATGCTGATACGTTTTTAGTCGTGTCAAACAGCGGCTTCTTTAAAAACCACATCTATTTTACTGTGGTTAAAGTAAATCTTATGCTGAACAAAGGAACTGAAAAGTACGAATTTAGCAACAGTTCTCTATTTCCATTCGCTCCTCTCCTCCTTTTGCTGCCCAGCTTACACACAGACAAACCCAAGACCCAAGTAGTGCTGATATAAAATAAAGGAATGCCTTGTTGCTGTGGTTTTGTATTTAAAAAGTAAAAAAATAAAATAAAAAAATCACTGAAACGATGTTCTCACAAAGTTTGGGCAATCTGGAGGCAGGGGAAGCTTTAGTATTTAGAAAGATTCAACGTCACTACTAATTCTTCGTATACGTAACTTTGCTAATTAAGTATGATTGTCATCGACCTTTCACCACTTGACATAATGCTAAATATTAGTCTATTTTCATTTTATTTATTTTAAGGAAGTGGAACAATACAGTGATCACCAAAAATAGTACATCAAAATAGTACATGCTGTACCCCGTACTTAAACAAATAAATGCAGACAACTACAATCCAGGAGTAGGATATATAAATATAAACTTTAAGCTTCACAAAGTTCATGCGAACTATAACTTTTGGAAAAGCCATTCCGCTCAGTAATTGAAGGGCTTTCAGTCTCCTAGTTACTAACCCAGGCAAGCAGCAGAAAGCTGCTCTCAGCATGCATTTTGCCTACGAATCAAACTTTTAATATCATACAGTCAACTTACAATATGAGGCAAGAAGGCAGAAGAAAAAAATGCATCACAGTCGCTCTTGTTCCTACCTGTCTTCCAATCCCACTACCCAGCTGAGGACTACGACAGCCCTGGCTGCCAGGAAGGAGAAGGCAAAGCAGTGCCACAGGCAGTGGAGATATCCACCCTGCATCCGAACAGCAGGACGCCAGAAATTCAGGGGTCGGCAGCAAAAGGTAAGGGCAGACAGAGACAGGCTCTAGCACAAGAATTTTCTTTTTTGGTCTGGCAGTACGAACAAAATTTAAAAAAAAGAAAATTCCACGCCTTCTCTCCCATAGAGGCTGCCAAATTGCATCCTGTTGCCCTGCTCAGGGCTGTGAATCACTGTGTTAACCTGGACTGGTGCCACTCACCTCCAGAGCCCAGCTTTTCCCTCTTAAAATTAGCAGGTTATTTTTCAGACAAAATAACGTGTGAGAAATCCCTTCTAGACCTGGCCATCCAACAGTAGAAGGAAGCTTCATTTGCTTTTCCAAGTCTTAAATCACCAGGAAATCTTAGAAGCACTAAAAAAAATTAAATATAAAACTTCAGTGACTGCCTGTGGCCTTCCTGGCCGAAGATGAGAGCAGGCAGCTAGTATTTCAGATTGCTCGATGGAAGTGACCTCTCCAACTACCACACCATATTAACTTCCTGACCAAGCAAAGTGAAAGCCTGCCAAGTATTAAAAGGAGAAGAAAGGGATGTAAGCAGCTCGGGCACTTCCTTTCTGGAGATATTTTTGACCAGTGCTGCAAATCTACGGGTCTTATCTGAACAACTGGCACGTCAGACAGGGTTCAGCAACATCCCAATTTTAGCCTGTGCACTAAAAACAAACCAAGAGAGGACTGATAGCAGGGCCACACGGCCTGTTTGCTAGGAGGTTACACACAATAACCACAGAGCCTTTATGTGCCATACATTTCTAGCTAGAAGTACTCTCCTCTCTCTCCCAAGATGTAGCTACCAACACTTGCCTGCTCGCAGCCCAAATTGCACTGAAGCTGCTGCAGGAGAGAAACAATTCCGTCATCACCGTTATCCAGCCAGCAGAGGTCAAAATCCAAACTCAACAAGCACAGTAACATATACACCTTCATAATACAAAATCTGCCCTAGTGCTGCTCATTCCAGGGCCAGGAAACTGCTCGAGAGCCCAGCAACAGGACACCTCGCACCAACACAGCGCTGACATCCACAGACGCTATAACGGGAACTGCACATGAGGTTGAAAGTTAAATTGGGTTCAGATTTTAATTTCTAAAAAGAATACAATCCTCCATTTTGAAATGATAAATCTGAAACTGAAGATTCAATGATGTCCAGTTTCATACCACTCATCTTCAGATTCTTTAGGAAATACAGAGGCAGCGTGAATTCAGCCATGTTTACTGCAACAATTTCTCAGACTGGATTTGAAATAACGTAACTTGTTTTCCAGAATGCAATTATTTTATTAATATTAAAGTGACTGGAAACTGAAAATGAGAGCTGAAACAAACCTCTGTAGAAAACCAAACCAACCATAACATCTACTAGCTTACAAGAATTACTGCATTAATGGTACATCAGTTACCTTTTTTGGTCAGCTCAGAGAAACTTCCACCAGCTGACAGTTCTCTAAGAGAAGAAAAATGGTTCCAGCAAATCAAAGTAAAAATATTAGCAACAAAAAGTAAGATGTTGGCAAACTGCAACTAAATCAGAGATCTGATTTATTGCTTACAATGAAATCTGCACGATTTATACCTTCAGACATTCTTTACCATAAGCAACTGGAATTCAATGCAAACTATTTCTCAATATATGCATGGCACAACCCTGCTTTAGTTCATGATGCAATTTTTAGCACGTTTCCACTCACATACTTCACACAAGAGAACAGATTTGCTGCCGCCACGAAAAATCTTCAGAAAGTTAAAAATTAATCATTTTTAAAGCAAAAATGCTTTCTGGAATGCTATCTTGCAATGTATTAGAGGTTGAACCACACAAGTTTTATTAAGAGCTACTGAATCCCTAGGAGTAATGACACTTCACCAGCATCTGAACCAGACAGCAGTCTACAGATGCAGTTAGGAGCAACAGCTTTTCTTACAGCTTTCACAGAGTAGAAAGCATCTCTGTATAACTTTTGTGACTCAACACACCTAGCAAGTATAGTCTGCCATTGGTTTAGAAAGCCTCCTTCTGTCAGAGAAACATTGGCAACGGCATGGCAAAGTACAGTCACCCATGTCCAAGACATCAGACGGCAGGTACCAGGTTGGAGGGACTTGAAGCACCAGGTATTTCTCCCATCAACATTTTAAACCTGTTTTAACTGAGGTGAGATGGGTACACTTGAGTACTAAAGTTGAGAGAAGACAACAGCACTTCTGAACCAAGGCATGCGCCTGAAGGTGAGCACCCAGACAGGAAGCTGTGAGCTGCAGACCTACTGTGCAAGCGTCAGACAGCTGGCAATAAAAAGACATCTGTAACCATACCAAAAAAGCAGCACGCAGGCTTAGAGCTAGGTCCAGCTGACACTGCTGCAAGCAAGATGCTTTCCATGCCTATTTTTTGCTTACAGAACAACTTTTTGTGTCTGTTCTGAGGAGAAACAACTGCCCCTTCTTCTCTCCCAACATACTTCTGCTTGCTGTATTGGGGCTGAACCAGCTTTAAATCTGCAATACTGACATGAGATACAAATTGTTTTGAGGTAGCGTTGCCCTCACAAGCAACAACTGCAAAATGCCAAAGGCTAAAATGTGTTCAGCTCCAAATTTTAATTATTCAGATTCTGTACAGAAACATTTACATTCTCCTTTTCTTAAAGCTACCAATTTCATTCCATTTAACAAAGATGTGGAAAACTTGTAACACTTTCTATTGAGGAGAAGAAATGCTCAGACCAGAAAACTTTCAGTAATTTTCAATAATTTTCAGTGTGAGTTCACAGATCCTTTACAGTAAGATTCTCAACTCTGTATGCTGATAGGGAAGGAAGCATAACAGGAAAAATTACATCTTTTAACTCAGCTGGTATCTGCAATTGGTTCCTGCCATGAATGAAACACCCGGCTTTCCAAGGCAGCACCAGCTCTGTTCATATAATACATTTGTGATAAAAATGAACAAAAGAGCAACAAGGCTTCTTCACAGATGTCCTTTTTCCGCAGAAATCCTTCTGCATAGATGGTTGCTATGGTGCAGACTTAAGGGGAAAAAAAGAGGGGAGATCAAACTTCCTGTTTACAGGTCTCCAATATACTCCACTTGATCCATCTTGAAAACGAAACCCTTCAGCTTCCTTCCTTTAGGCTGTCAGGTGGCAGAGGACAAACACAGTGCTTGCAGCTTTACAGAGCTCCCACATGTTCTGCCTTGATCTTGAACACATCCATGTGGATTACATGACAGACAGGAGGGACAAGACAGGTTCAAAGGAATAAAAGCAATATTAAATCCTGAGAGACTTATTCAACGAAAAAAAAGACTTACTTAGGGAATTAAATGCCAGATTATCTTTAAACACTGTCAATGCTTGACAACGATGTAACATTGCATGAACCTATGAAAAATATGCTCTTTCCACATTCCCTGGTGAAATCTTGATTCTTTTGAGAACTTCTTAAACAGTTTTTATTCAGACAGGTATGACTGACTACTTACAGAATGAAAAATGACATTTAAGGTAAGATTCGACTTTAGGGTAAGACACCTAAACCATATAAAGACAAACTTCTCCTACAGTCAAAGTCTAGAGAAAGATTTCATCTACCCTACAGCAGACACTTCGGGCATAATTCATTTACCTAGCACCTGTTACCATTTCAGACACCCCAGGATGTTCCCCTTCACTTCCAGTTGCTTCTGACCCTGCAGTTGCCTGGTCGTACCTATCAGCATTGTGCAGTTTGTACCGATATTCCAGAGATCCTAGTTGGCAGCAGGTGTAGGCAGGTGACCTATGCTCCTGAGGGATGGCCAGCTGAATTGCTACCTGGGCCCTACTGGCTACATTGACTGGGACTTCAACTACGAAAAGAATGTAAAAGCTTGGTGCAGCAGGAGAAAATTTTTGCATCACTCAGTGGAAAGAGTGTAATATGCGAGGAATGCATCCCTTATTGTTTTGTCAATTGTCAACAAACTATTACTTATACAGTAGTCTATTCATTAGTGGGGTGGGGGTTTTTGACATAGTCTAACAGATTTTGGCCTTTGCAGACACTTCTTTAGGGTCCAGTCACCTGAAGCAGCAGCCACATGTACTTTCTTGTCCAGATCCTTTATTCCCTATGCCAAATGATTAGACTAGAACCTGTTGGCCAAAGGCTTCTACACAGCTTCCCTGAATGAATTTCCTTAACCAACTTTTCCTTAGTGTGGTGCATAAAACCTATTCTTATGGACTGGATTAGTTTTCCTACTCAGTGACAAGCCTGGCTCTGCCGTACATACTGCCTTTACTGAACATGCAAGGTTGTGACAAAGTCCACACTGTGGTGACCACAGCTTCCACGGTAATTCCAAGGTTTAGATATTTAATGATGCCATCTTCCTAAAATAAGCATCAAGTTCTCAGCACAGACAGAGATGCCTTTAAAGACCTCCAGAGGGAGATGCTGTCTAATTTTTGGCATCTAAATCTTACATGTACAGTGCATTTGAAGAGCATCCATCTTACCCATCATTACTGGCCACACCTGCGTCTTGCTGCAGCTTGCATATTCTACTTTGTGCTAGGTGAAGGATACAAAATTAAATACAAATAGAAGAAACACAATCTACAGCAGATTTCGAAGTCCATGGTCGTTTTTTTTGCTCTCTTTACACTGTAATTTACTCATCCCCCTCCCATTCTCAATTCTGTTGTTTGCCATCACCTACTACCAACTTCCTTCACCTGTTTATTGTTTGAACAAAGTGTAAAAAATGCTATTGTCCATTCACCTGAAGTTTCTTATCACCACAAATACCTGAAAAGCTTAACCAATGCCCCAAACAAACCATATGCCCTGTGCTCCTAGCAAACTGCTCAAACTGAAACAGCAGCATCTCATCTGCATTGTGCATCTCATCTGCATCAGCACAGGACGAAATCTGAAGATAAAACATACACTGGCTGTTACGAATACAGCCGCCTTTGCGTTATTCTTTGTTTCTTCCATCTCCTGGGATTTGTTTCCAAGAGAAGATCATTAATCTCCTGGCTGTTAACCCTGGAGTCCTCTGACTGCATTCAGATCTTCACCAAGGCCAGATTTAAATGGAACAACTACTGACTCTTAAATAGTGGAGAAAGTATTGTCTCATAACTGTAAAGTTTACAAGCACACATGCTTGTTCTTCCCATTTACTTAACAGGCATGTGAATGAACCCACTAATGTAGCTATAACCCAGTTGTCACAGTTCAAGAACAAGGGTTGGTGTGCAAGGAAACCGCCCTGCACGCAGCGCATCTACAGCTACACTCGCTGCACACAGTTCACCCAGAAGTAGGAGTATTTAAGACAGTCACTAGGTTTCCATGAAGAGAGAGCTGAGATCTTGTCTGATTTCATTCCAAATCTACTGAAAACAGATGAGAGCTTTTTCCAAAGCAATTTTGGCAAGCGTTTCCAGCAGTATTCTGGCTTGCCAAACTGCATTTGGATTTGGCGGTACTTATTTACTTGTTCAGTAAGCTTGGAGAAGTAGAAACATTTGTTGCTAGAGAATCTGACTAGCTCTGAAGATCTGAAACAACACTTAAAAGATGAATCAGATATAGTTTGACTTGGGAATTTGATCTATTAACCTCAGCTCATAGTTTTGTTGCGTCTTGACGCATTAGAAGTAATCTATAGCTCAGCTACTTGAGTTTTGAGACGAGACAACTTTATGAACTCTCATATGACACTTTTAATACGCTATTTTTATATGGCCAAGTTTTTACGCCTTTCAAATATATCATCCAACACAAGCCATACGATGACCTTGAAGATCCTCTTTAGGAATCAAAGAGCACAACTACATTTTATAGGACAGCAACGTTTGTTGACCACATGGACACATATCCTAAAGGTGTGATTTTCAGAAGACGTTAAACAACAGTCTTGCAATAACAAAGTCACGCTCCTTCAGGACACCTCTAGTTAAAGGCCATTCTATTGAAAATATTATCCCCACCCTCACTCCCCACAGTCTTGGTCAATGCTCTGTTTCCACCCTGTCACTCAGGCATGCAAGAATGCTTTTGATCAGATGCTTCAGAGGTACAGTGGTGACACATTCAGCTTGGCAGAGCAATGCTCAACAGCTCAACTCAAAACCCTGAGTGAAAAATCGAAGTATTTCAAAAGCATTATTCGCAGCACCCTTTTTCAAGTTTTTGGCACTGTGTCTGTCTACTTCACATTTTCAGCTCTCCTTCCCTCATTTTTATTTTCTTTGCTGCAGAAGACATTCTTTTTCATGTCTCCCTCTATTCCTCTAACTCCTAACACTGCACATTACCTTACGATACACCAGCAATCTTGCCTCCCCTTTTCCAACACCAAAGCTACACACTAGGTCATAGCCATGGTCCAGCTAACCCCAAAGCATATTGGAGAAAAGTACAAAATAACATCCAGGGTTACACAACGTCATTTTTTCCTTCTAAATCCTCACTGTAAAGCCATCCTGGAAGCAGAACATTTCATTTATTTCTCTCTCCAGCCTTTAAAAAAAAAATATTTTAACAACTTTTCAGCCCATTATCCAGTAGGCAGCTACATGGCATTTTTCACAAACAGAAAAACAAAGCATAACTGTATCTTAATTTTCTGATTTCTAAATGTACACATATGTTGGTTGCATTCAAGATTAACATTATCAACTTGTTTCCTGAGAGTTACAGGTAGACTGCTATATGATCTCTTCCCATCTTCACTGCACCTTTCCAGTATTAGTTCACCTGCAAGCTAACAAGAACACCTCTCGTCTCCACCAAAAAACCCCACCAAACAACAACAACAAACAAAAAACATCAAACACGAGAGACCATAAAAAAACATCAATGCCTAGCTCTTTCCCCTCTGGGAAACATACCACACAATGCTGATTCTCCACTGACAGTTACAGTTTTAAATCTGTTGAGCAATTTTTAATCCCACTGATACATGGTTTCTACACTTCCTGCTATTTCAACTTTTTCCATCAGGATGCTTGGGTTGCCAAATGAAATATCTTGAAATATAGCACAAAGGCTAGTATTGATACGAGACTACTCATCTGCCTGATTACAAAAGAAATAAAACCAAAAGTAGATGAGTACCATTTCCCAGTATTTCACACTGATTTATTATACTTTTCTGCTTCGACCAAGCCCAGTTTCAGTACTGTTGTCCAAACTACGTGTCAAGCTGACAGTCCATATAAGGCAGTCACACACCCACTTACCCAGTTAAGCACTGACACAAACTAGTTTCAGTCTGTAATCTGGAATACTCAATTTTAGATTAGCCCTCTGCAGAGTTTCTCGCACTACTCTCCTCCAGCAACTTCATACAGATTATTTGCATCTTCTAATTTACGTCACACTTTAATAGCAATTGTATGCATCCTCCTAGCTTGCTAACATGGAAAGCATCGCATCAATGTTAATCTGTCAGAAATTGAGCTTTTTAAGCACATACCTGACAAATCTATAACTATTTTTGTCTTTCAGCACCGTTCTATAACTTCTACCTGCTCACAGAGCACCGGAGTTAAAGCTACTTTTGTTTCTAACAAAATCTTGCTTTCCCTAACTGTCCAGCTGTCCTCCCTCCACCCAAGTCATTCTCTTACTAATTTTATACATTGCTTAATTACCTGCTAATTTATATTCATGCAGTAAATGCTGACAGCTATCTATTTAGGGATTTCTGGTGGCAGGAGGAAGGAAAAGACTATTTTTAAAAGCAGTTTCTACCTCTATTCTCAGCCTTTTTATCTTTGATATTTCCCTCGATTGTGGATTCTTCAGGAACTAGTAAGATTTTTGTAAGCTATTCCAAAGTGCTCCACTTTCTCCTGTTCATATTTCGTCTTTCACCTTGCGTTGCTCAAAAGTTTTCTACCTTTTGAATATCCTCCTTTAAGAGCACAAGATTGTATTCATCTGACCGCATACTGATTTCTAAGCCAAGATACCCACATCTGAGCTAGTTATCCTACGTGGACTTGTAAAGATAGAGAGGAACAAACATGGCAGCTGGGGACAATCCACTCCATTCCTAAATACATACCTAAAATTCATCAAATAAATTGCCATGTAAGAAGGCTTCTCCCTCTTCATTAAGGTACGCCTAAAGTGGTCCAGTTCAGACGTATCCACCCGTACCACAGCTGTAGAAAGCTCAGCAGTATGAACCCTTTCCACAAGTATTTCCTACAGCTTTCATGAACAATCGGATCCTCTCAGAATATTCAAAGGTTATGATAACACCACAAGCACACTGTGGGACAGAGAGTGCATTTCCAGCATTTTTCACAATAAGTCAATGCCACATTTACGTCCAGAATGTTAATTCCCATTTGTTGCTTTGTAAAGAAGCTTAATTGCTCAGAAAACAAGAAAGCTACTGTTTTTGAGGTACTCGACCAATCCACAGATTTATGTGACCTGTCAAATGGCTGCTATACTATTTCCAAGGCCAACGTTGCTCAGGAAGCCATACACCTGCAGCGTCACAGCCCTGGGCCTGGCGTAACAAGGCCTGCAGGATATACACAGTTATTTCAAATGGGTCTAGCCTGTGCCTGTGAAACATTTGGGAAGATGCTGCTGAGCATGCAAAGCAGCTCTCAGAAGAAGGTTCTTGGAGAAAGTTTATCATGGTTTAACAGACAAGACTTTGTGTCAGTAGTTACCTCATACCCCGTCCCCACAACTCTGAGGTGGGGGAGCACGAGGCCCAGTGCTGTGAGCCTAGGGCCTGAGCTCATCTTGCAAGCATACAGGAGCTAGCATCCAGGCTACCTGCTTTACGCCTCTCCACTCCTCTCAGCAGAGCTGGCTGTACCTTTGTGATCTGTCTTCCTTTCACTGCTTCCCTTGCACAGAAGCTGTAATTACTGGCTGCAGTGTCTCGAGGGACATCACTATTTGTACAAAAGAGTAAGAACCCTCATAGCAGGTACAATTTCAAAGAGATAGTAAGTACTGCTGCAAATACATGTCATGTAGGCTTTCATCTGTTTCACTGCTATTTAGTTAAAGCTGTTAAAAAGCCCTCCATATGTTTTGAAAACATTTCAGGGTGTTGATGATGAGCATTTTAGCTATAGAATTAATCACCACTATGAATCTCTGAGTTGCACCAGATACGCAGAGGCTTTAAGACTACATAGCTTGTAGCAATCAAAATAGAGGAACTCCAAGGCTCATTCCAGCTTCTATACATTAAATTGATAACACACAAATAAGATCCTTACTCTAAATGAACAGCAGCATTTGTTCTTAATGTAAACATACTGGATACTTCACTGCTTTGTCTTGTGTTGTTTTTTTTCAAATGAATAATTTTCAAGCCAGTGCTTCAGATGAGCATATACTCCATGGAATAATGTCATAAATAAAAACAGCTAGAGTGCTTTAAACTAATTGTATAAAGAAACTCTAGAACACAGGGCTGATTGCTCTGCTTTCCATCTAGGCAACTGATGGAAAAAACACCGAGCCATTTGCACAGCCTCCTGTGTCTCTGTATTCCCCTCTTCCCTGATTCATATCATACTATTTCTGGCTTTGCTGGTGCATGTATGCACACGTGCATGTACATACACACATTCAGAAATGAAAGAAGACAAAGCAGTGTATATCAGTCTTATATTGTAGAATTCCTTAGTACCTTTACTTTTGAGCATATATGCATATATTACAAAATATAAAGGAACGTAAGTGATATACATGTTCCTATGCTGAATAGCAAAAATGTTTCTTGAGGATGAAGAAATGTAGTCACCATTCTGTACAGGATAAAACTGACAGTCTCCCCAGAAGTAGCAGCACACATCAGAAATGCAGCTATCAACGCAGCAAAATCAACAATGCAAAAGGAAAATATTTATCCTACTCTCAAAGTACACAGAAGGTGATGAAAGCAAGGGAAAAAAAGTAATGTAAAAATTACTGTAAGAAGATACCTAACAGCTTGTAGCTTTCAGGAGAGCGCACAAACTCTTCCAAAGCTTTTACTACATTGAAGTAGTTAGAAAAGTGTTGATTGATTAACCTTTTATTTGTGAAATCAAGCAAAGAAGTTTGAAAAGTTTGGAAAAAAAAAAAAAGAGACGGGAGAAGGTCAAGGCAGTAATAGAGAACAGCATTATGGGACAACTGCATGTGGGAGTATAGGTTGTGATGGCCTTGAAGACAAAAGGAAGCAGCTTAAGTTGCATCTAATAAACAAAGGTAAATCTGTGGAGGAAGGCAAAGAGATGAGTGATCTGGAAAAAGCAAAACAACAAAAGATCTCCACACAAATCTGGAGAGCTGAGAGCAAATTCTCTGCCCTTACACAAGGCAAGAATGAAAAAGGAGCGCAAGGAAGAGGACAGGCAAGCACTGAAAGACCAGCTATCACTGAGGTACACCGGGATGCCCAGAAGAGACAGCAAAAAACTGACCAATATCCTTCCCTTCAAATGATATTCTTGCCTTGCTAGGCAGAAGCTCTGGAGTTAATTTGTGTTGCTCTGCATTATCAAAAGAGGTATGCATTTAATTAAAGGGCATACAAGGAGGGGAAAAAAAAAAAGAAAAAGAAAATCTTTAGCAACACAAGAGAAAGTTACTGAAAACATCTCCAATTTGCTCACAAGACAAAACAAGTGCCAGTGACAGGAAGGCTGAATTGGGGCAAAAGGCTGGTTATCCATATTAAAATCAAGAGAAGTATTGTGAAACAAAAGCAGTAACATTTACATCCACAGCTAAAAAGATGCCTCAAGACATCATCTGGAAAAACACTATGCCACTGCATGGCACGTGGCTTCCTTCTCATCTCCTTTGTTCACTTATTCGTTTCATAATAATTGTTGGAAGCCTTTGGGAAAGAAAAAAAAGTAGTCTGTATAAAGTTTTATTCTGTATCAGTACAAAAAGAAAAAAAAAAGAAAAAGGAGCAATTTCATGCATTTTGGTCTATAAATTACTCCTTAAGGGGAAAAGAGTTATATACCCAATTCAACTTAAAAAAGTAATCCCCTCCAGTTCAGATTTCTTGTACAGTGACAGGGCCAGTTCACCTTGTCTTACTGTATCTTTAAACGAAAGAAGCACGCTGAGCACAAACGTATAACATCTATTTCACATACCAGTAACAAAGAAAACTCCCTAAAAAGTGAGGCTATTAAACACTCATTTTTCAAGCAAAGAGTTAAAGCATATATCTGAACAATTTATGTTTTCAAATGTGGCTTGAGCAGAAACTGCAGCTCAGTACTGAAAGCTTTCCATTCACATCATCAGCTGTATTCTCTTCATAACAAGTGCGTATGTAGGCAGATGGATTGTGCCTTTTCCTACAGCTGCCCCATCATTTTCAAGATGATTTCCATAAACAGTACGTATGGGTAAGTGGCATTTTTTAAACTTTCCATCTTCCCTCCTTCCTCACCAGCAGACAGGACTTCTCCAGAACCACTCACACAGGAACTGCTCTTTGTTTTTAAACAGGTTCAGATAAAGAAGCGACTTTTTAAAGAATGCATCCATTGGATCGATAAGGAGGTGAAGAGAGCTTGACTGCCCCTATCCTGAAAGCAAGTCCCTTCCAAGTGAGACAATGATCTCAACCAGTACAGGGCATGAACTTCTAAACAGCACGGAGGGTAATCAATATAAAACCAGCAGCCTGCTTCCACCGCAGACAGAAATCAAGGACCACCACTCTAACATTCTTCTGAAGTTCAATCCTAGTAGGTTTTAAGAGGTGGCTGGCAGAAGACAACTTGTCTGAAGCTGTTTTTCTGGAAGAAAACTCCTCATGTGCACACAATGAGATTACAGGCTGAAGAAATCAGTCCCTACATACTACATTTCCCAAAAGGAAGCACACCGAGCTCTGAGACAGTACGTAATTCAGGAAGAAGAGTAATAGAATGGGTATTGAAAGAATTTCCTGCCAAGCACAAATATTATCAATATGTAAATCTTCGCAGTAGGCACTTAATGCTTTTGATATTAAATACTCTGCCTATGCAAGTTCTCTCCTCTTGCTCAATCCTCTTCTTCAAACATATAGCAAAGCTTTCCAGATGACGAGGCTGTTAAGAATCCTCTGCCTAGATAGTGTTTCGCAAGCGCGTCCAACTGCCATGAATTTCATTGCAAGGTCACTTGGGAAATTCTCCGGGTTGACGAAAAAGCTAGTTTTAAACATAGAAAAGCACCTACCTGAAAACTAGGCATTTGTTGAACTACATCTCAACTATTGCTCTGCTTTGTCAACAGTAACACACATCCCTACCCCTCAAATATAATCTGACTGTTGTCAGTAATCCCCATTTCTCTTTTGTCAGTGACACTGTGGCATTTCAGTGAAACCTTTGAAAATCTATCCTTTGGTCCCATTCCCTCCTCAGTCACGGTGCCGAGCCACTTTTCTTACGATACTCACAGAAGATTCTTGCTACTTCTACAACAGATGTAATTCCCATTTCCTGACACCTACCTCGGCCCCTGATCTCAGTATATTCTTAAGATAGCAATCCTTACAAGTCAAAAGTCAAATGTCGACTTAGACTCTTCTTCCTCTGAGTTCACGACAAGCTTTTCAGAGTTTCTTAGATTTGCAAGAAAAGGCTTCTGAAAACCTCCTCCCACTTAACCTGCTTCCTCTGCTGCACTTACAGAACAAATAAAGTCAACCAAAAGACACAGCTTCATCTGTGTCTGTCCTAATTTCACTCCCATGTACCACCCTGCCAAACCGTCTTCTTTTAGGATATATATAGCTTCTCAGGCCATTATTTTTTCTAGCTGTCTCTTCTGTCTTCCTCCATTTCCTTGCAGCAAACAACTCCCCACCACCTATGCACAGACCACAGACACTCCATATCACCATGCCATAAGCTGCTCCCTTTATCCCTCTGGTTTTCTGCTTCTCCCGTTTGTCCCGTCCACATTATCTGGTTTCTATTTTCATAACTGCTCTTGAATTAGACTGTGATCCCTTATCAGGATGGCAAAGCGTGCAAGATGGTGTCCAGTGCTAATATTAATAGGAGCCATCAAGCACTACTGAAACACTACATAACCTGAACCTATGGCAAGCCCAAAAACCTCCACTAAAAGCTGTATGCAAAGCATGGATAAGCGAAGTTCCCTCAAATACAGAGTATGTGTTCTCAACTCTGCACATACAGCTTTAGGCAGACATGTCAATAATGTTTTATGAGGGTCCTGAAGGGACAATAGCTCCTTTAGGGAAAAAAAAAAAGAAATCTGCAAGTTCAGATAGTCTGAGGTTATCTTTGTCTTATATGAAATGTAAGGGACGTGTTAATGTTCAGATTATGCCCCCTTAAAATCTTTGTATGTATGCATATTTGAAAAAGAAGGACACTGAGGAAGGTAAAAAACAGGTTGGCAACAAAGGTCTCTTTACCAAAGGTGCAGATATTTAACATACAGACCAACAGGATGCGTATCTTCTCTCAGAAGTGAACACACAAGTGCTTTCAGTATCAGCTTGACTCAGTTATGTGCTACAACCTCGCTGCTCCCTTTCTGGTATGACAGCCGTCATTGTTAGAGCAGAGGCAGGCTACTACCATCCCAATCCCATACGCTGCTCTCTCCAGCTACAGTTCTGGGGTCAAATCTAACTACTGGAGTCCACCCACACACAAAACCAGTTGGCAGGACCGGAGTCTCGGAGTGATCTCAACTGACTTCTAGAAACCTCTGAACCAGCCTCCAGCACTTCCTCCTCCTCTGCAACAGAGGAGAGAGAAGGAGAACAAATGGAAAGGGGAGAAAGGGGAGAACTGTTGGAATCACAAATGGCAGAGACTGCGATACATGTCAGACGTGAACCCAACCAAATAAAGCTTCCCTGCCCTCTCCATCATTTTGCAGGGTTGGCCTCTTCCAGGGAAAAACATTTTTTTGGTCATTTTTTCCACGGTCGCTATAATTGGTGTATTTCTAGTTTCCAAAAGCTCTGTAAGTGATTGCTTCCTACAAGGCTTAGGATCTCAAATTCTAAATGAACTATTACAGAGATGCTGCAAGTGCATACTAATCTTGTAATCTTGTAACTTCAGCGGAGCCTAGAAACCAAGCCAAACAACAAGCACAGCCAAGCAAGCCGCATGGCAACTTGCTTTGAAAACTTACAATTAAGTCTGTAGTTAAAAATACAGCCTAATTTATTCCTTTTTTACTTTCTATTCAGTTTTTAGCTTTACACAGCTCCTACGAGAAACTGGATAGCTTCTAGATATTCAGCCATCGCAAGAAAGATGAAGCAGTACGTAGGAAAGTTTGGCCTAAATTCATCTGTCTGTGATAAACCAAATAGAATAGAAGTTTTAAACAGACAACTATGCTTTAGGTGTCAAACATTTCTTGACGTCTGTGGCAGTTGGCAGCTGCAAACATCCGACTGAAAGCCCCATCTGCTGCTTCACAGCTTCCAGTCGAGGATGTTTACAGTCGCTCACTGTCAACAGCAATACAGATTCCTCAGCTGTTTACTTTATATTATTAACATGCAGAGGCCTCCAAGCAGGTTAGTTAAGATTGCCACAACTTCTGTTGCTGTGTAGTTACACACAGAGGCGCGTGGGGCTGTTTTCCTAAAGTATTTACTGATGCAATAAAGACAGTCTGACTTCCAGAGAAACCCAAGAGCCAGGCACACGTACTGTGCAAACGTTACGTTTAGAGAATTATGTTGCCTATTTTACATCTGGTAAGAATTAAAAAAGATGTATGAAGAAAAGCAACTTGCTTCCATTGTTGTACTGGTTTTGTTCTCCGAGACACCAGAGCGATCCTGTCATGCTTCTTGCAAAAACCGCATTACTACACCACTGAGTCAGTTAACTTATCAGCAAAATGAGCAAAGATAGCAGCCGACGCTAAAATAGCACCAAACCCACTCGAAGAACACTTCACTACAGTGCCTGGGACAGCTTTCTTCCCTGAGGAAAAGTGGATGCAAGGGAATTATGAGATATTAGAAGTTAATTTATGCAACATTTGCTTCCAAATAAAATCGTGGAAAAAGAAAAAAAAAAAAATCAACCCAGAGGGAATTGTGGGGAAGAGGGAGGAAGCTCTGCAAAGGCTTCAATAAAGTTCAAACACGTTAGAAAAATTCTACAAATCATCTGAGGTAACCAGTTGCTGCCACATTTCACACAGTTCACAGAATGGCATCTCTTAGCAAATAAAAAGCCAGAAGGATTTGGCACAATAATGCTCCGGTTGTACAGTTCTGCTGTTTGTTTTTCATTCTGTCTCCAGTTTCCTTATTAAGTTAATGATGGGTAAAATTAAAGATTAATCACTCAACTATTTTTCTGAAGTCATATGAAACCACAGCATGCAAGCAGAGCGATTATATCGCTCTAATTAGAAGGTGTTTTTCCTTGAAACTTTCTTGCCCCCAAATGAAATTACTGCACTGTAAACCAAGCAGGTTATGAAAAGACCACAGTTGTTTGCGACACAGAAGCCTGTGGTGTATTTACTCAAACTGATAAGTGTGAAGGATCTCTATAAATCACTTTCAGAACTCAGGGCTGTATTTTCTATTCGAAGGTTAAGAAAATTAATCTTTTGGGCAGCAGGTGAAAACAAGCAGAATTATGCTGGGGCCTTTCCCTTTATTCAATACCAACTTTGAGCTATTAAAGCTTCCTAGGGAACCACGTTTTCTCAATGGGTCAAGTCACTAAGGAAACAAAGCAAACTTTATCAGTGCTGCACAACTCTACATTCCAGGAATTCTTAGCACTTGGCATCCATATACCACTCCAGAGGCACGAGATCAACTCTCCTTCTGCTTTGCAGAGCCACCAAGCAAAGCTATGAAAATCTCAGTGAGGTGCCCAGCTTCACAAAGTTGCCAATATGAGGAGGTACTTACAGCCCTGTGGGAGGTCTCCCAAAGGGCATGAGGGTAAGGAAGCATATTTCCTATAACAATACTTCTGAAAAAAGGAGAAGAAATAGTTCCAACTCTGGCAAGTTCCATCTTGTTTATCACAAATCAGTTGAGAGAAACATGAAGTCACCTTGCAAGACAATCTATATGGACTGTAAAAGCAAACAAAAAATGTCCCTGAATGCAAATCACTGATTGCAGAATGAAAATATTTGAGTTTAATTACACCTGGTCATAAAACAGAGATTAGCCTCTCATTTGTAAATGTACTGGTCTAATATCTACAACTTAAAAGGGGAGGGGAGTAGAGATACTACAAAATCCTACTCCTTTGAATGAATTAGATGAAGGACATTAAGTCAGCAACAATGTGCAATGTCACTCCATGAATGCCTTCCTTTCAGCTTTTCAAAGACATCAAACAGATTATATCTGTATGAAAGTCAAGGCAAGGTCAATCTAAAACTGTGAGGCATTTTATCACACAGTATGGACTGTTAGGCAAGAGACTGCTATCAGCTATCTTTATTGCACTATTTCTTCGTTTGCACTTTTCTTGCATGTTAAGGACATGTGTATATTCTTTCAGAAGTGCTTAGGCTGAAAGTGTCCAAGACTCAAATATCAATTAACAGGTTTTGATACCTACTGATCTTGATAGAGCTTTCAACAAATAGAGGTTGGAAAAAAAAAAAAAAAAAAAAAAAAGGAAAAAAAAAAAAGGGAAAAAATTTGGGCCCTTAGGGAAAAANAACTTCCTAGTAGGCAGGCATACTTCTCAACTTCTTTACGAATTTACAGTTGTTTTTCTCTCAACTCTCCTGAAATTTTCAAGGAAGATGATTTGCAAATTCAGAGAGGTAAATTAGTTTTTAATCATATTTCAACGAACACTGAAATATCAGCAGACAAAAATTCAAATTCAAAGAAATCTGCATAAAACTTGAAAATAACTTGACTCACGAACAACTGTTTTCTTAGTTTGCTTCATAATACACATTAAGAATCTGCCTGTCAAAAACCATAAGATCATCATTAAACATGGGAAAAAAAAATCATTCCTCCTCTTCCTGTCGCTGACAGGACAGGAAGATTAAGCACACATTACTTATATGAACTCAAGTTCACAGCTGTTAGATACAGCATGAGCATCTCCAACTGCTGCTGCTGAATCCGCTTCTTCCAACTGCATTTGAGCTCACTGTGAAATGCCAAGAGAAGCAGGCTCCCCCTGCACCCAGCGATGAGGAAGCAGCAGTTGCAGACAAGCAGTCGAAATGAGACACAGCACATCCAAACATTTGGAAAAGAGGTGTCAAAACTAGAGCTTGGTAGAAGCATGAACGACACGTAGTGCATCTTATTGATGAGACACTGGGGTGAGGCCCAAGATCAGCTTTTAATCCAGCACATCTAGGTGAACGAACACGACTGCACTACACGTCTTGGCACAACAGGCACCTCACTAGAAACATGTCTGGAGAAAGAACAAGAACTTACTTCTTGCACACCAGCTGATCCTGCTTCTGTTCCCCTTAGCGCAGGATGTCCACACATCCAGGGAGAACTCAGTTCTTTGGTGCTGAAGACTGCTCCTCAGATTTCCAGGAATCTGCATCACACACATTAACAGAAGTTATTCCAGAAGTTCAGCGGTTCAGATCACAGAATTTTCATTATTAAGACTGTCTGCAAGAAGTTAGATAGCTTTTAACAACCATTATTAAAGCCATGTCTTTTTCTGGTATAATCATTTTGTCATTTAAAACCTAGAATGTGCTTGAAGTGACGCACTACTCCTGAGCGCAGCTGTCTCTCAATTAGAGGAGATAAAGGTTAACTGCCTAGGTAGTGTAAGTATTCAGAAACCGTAGTAAAGAAGTGAGATTTCTCACCAGAGAGAGACATAATCACTTCCCTTTTTATTATTCTAATAAATAAACAGATTGTATAACCAAAACAAGGCACACAATAGGTCCAAGATGGAGCATCACTTCAGAAAAGCAAAAATCCCCGCATTCCTTCTAGTTAAATCTTTAACACAGAAGGAATTAATTTATACGTTCATTTCTGGAGAAAAAGGGCTGTACACACAGAGCCTCTTTGCAGACAGATGGATGAGCACACAAGAATCAGATTATTAGGAGAATAACAAAGGAAGAGAGAAAGAGATTCAGAAGAGAAGAATGTGCAAAGAATACAACAAAGGGAACTAAAATAAACCAGTCTGTAGAAGGAAAAGGATACACACCTGACAGCTCTGAAATCTCAGTTATTAGCGTATAACAAAAGCGACAGAAATGCAGTCAGTAGGGGTTATTAACTGAAATATATATAATCAAAATACAGCATTTATCAATTTGCACTCCCTATGCCTTTTGAAGGCGCTCGAACCAGGTTTGTATGTGGCCACATTAAAGGAGTATACCTTTGATAAAGGTATTTTCTTTGTCAGTCAGCCAACTTCAGCAAGAAGCAAAGATTAAGCTCAGATTTCAGCAACATTCATATGCTGCTATGGAATCAGGAACAGTACGCAATCATTGACTGCTCTACGCTTCAAGTGTCATGGGGACATCTCTGTGCAACCCACAAGCCTTAAGTCCTGAAGTGGAAGAGAAGGTGACACAGGCTCACCGTTCCCTTGGCACCACCTGGCAGGAATGAACGATGCCCGGTCTGCTGAGAGCATTAATCCAGCCACATGTCAACAGAGATGAGCGGAGCTGGACGTGATGATCCTTATGGGTCCCTTCCAATTCGGGGTACTGTATGATCCGATGAGTGCCAGTCATGGGGACACACAGAGCAAGGGACCAGCTGAGGTTATGCTCAGTCTGTTGCTCTGTACCAGGTTCCAATGAAGCACGCTTAAGGCAGTGGTTTTCTGTTTCAGAGGAATGCTGTGTAGATAAATACACAGATTGTGTACTTGACTAAGAATAAAGAGCACACAGCAGACAAGAAAACAGCTCCCAATGGCAATAACACCTTCTCATGATTATCTGAGGATAATGCTCAAAAGAGCACTACCCAATAGCCCTCAACACAACATTCCTCAAGTTCAGCAAGAATCGTTACTGAGATTTAACAGGGTAGCTGTAACACAACACATTCAGCCTCACTGTCCATACTCAAAAAAAAAAAAAAAAGGCAAAATGACCACATTGTGCAGAAGACAAAGACCTCTTGCTGAAGCAGCAAGCTTCCAGCACAGGGGACACCCTGCAGGAACAGGGGGTCCACGTCAGAGAACCTCATCTTTGGGGTGAATGCACATTTGGGCTGACCAGAACAATTTTCAAACACAAAGCTCACCCTAGCATCCCTCAAAAACTTCTAGGACACTTTCATCCTGTAAGCTGGGAGACAGTTTCCAAAATACGTTTCTCACATCCCTCATTTGGGACACGTTGTTTTCTCAGAACTCACATCTCTGGGGAAGGTGTTTTGCACCCTGCAGCACTCTCAAAGAAAAGCAAAGACTTAGCTCTGGTTCTTGTGGTGGCCCAGCGACCCGCAACTCACACGCAGAAAGCTTACCCTTGTATTTCTGGGTCAGGAAGTGGTTCTGCTTGCTGACAGCACTCATCTGGACAGGGTGGAAGAGGAGGGAAGCTTCCCTTGTAGAAACAAGGAAGGGCACTTTCCTGTTCCCATCACCACTGCTCTCCTACAGAGCTCAAACACATGTAGGACATAAGGACTCCCAACGTGATTAGCACAACCATCATATTTGCCCTTCATCTCCAGTACATCCAAATGAACACAACCTCTGACCGTGGGGCTATTTTTACTCCATGTGCTACACAGAGAACTGCAGAGCCCCACGCTCTGCAGAAGAGCCTGCCAGGCTTCAGCTTACACTTTCCTCCCTATGAAGTTGTGCAATGTTGTGATTACTTTTGTCCCGAAAGTACCCAAACATTGCCAGAAATTTACACTAGATTTAAGAGAACTTCTGGATACTACCTTAAGCAACACAGCCACTAAAAAGGTGCAGAAGGCAGCACTTGTTAACAACACCACGTGGTACAGCAGTTTAGAAAACACTTGTTTATTCATAGCACTATGTGAGTAAAATACAAAAATAACATTTACGGAACAAAACTAGAGTTGATGGGCAGCATGTGCCTTTGCACACACCAGATGAGGTGCAGTAGATGAAGAACTGAGTTTCAGGAGGTTTATCTCCAGCAGCCTCCCCTCTCCTCTCCCTGGCTATGACCAGACTTACGGCATGAGGGAACAGCACAAGGCTGAACATCACCTTCCAGGCAGTGAGATGCTTGTTGTTCCCACAGTTGGTAGTTAAATATTCCAACTTACCGGGTAAAATGCTGACATCACACTGGCAGGGTCACAAACCTGAAATTCTGTTAATGTTACACTTCTAGATTTCTCTTAACCTCAGTGTGAAGCCTCCCAGCTTTCCAGTAGGAGACAAATTGAAGAGAGTGTCCACCAAGCTAAAAAGACACACAGCTCCGTCGTACAGAGAGATGAGAGCGCACCAGCTGAGCACTCAGGGCAGCAGACAGGGCTTACCAACACCAGTGTCCCCACTAAGTCCCCGCCGTGGGATGGGGAGCAGGAATGGGGCGGGCAGCAGGACCTGCAGGACCAGCAGGAACAGGGCAGGCACATGGGGAAGAGACACCCCCGTCAGCTTCAGGTGTTGAGAATCCCCCCGCAAAAAAACAAATTGCAGTAAAAATCCCAAACTGCTATTCTAAATGTCATCCCTGCACAGCCTCCTACAGATGCAAACAAGGGGTTTAAATGCATCTTGCTTTTGATCAGTAGAAATAATTGCCCGGAAGTTATAGAAAAGGGGACAGGAGGCCAACTACAAAAAGGTCTCTTAACCAAAAATTTTTCTGATGTTTATTAGCACAGAAAATCCCCGGTGAATAAATATAGCTTTGTAGTCAGCTAAAAATTAGAGCTATTAGAATGTATCTTGACAGCTCCAAGAAAAGGGCTGCCGCTTAGACTCAGAGAAAGTTTATAATCAACTTCCCACAAAAGCTTTAATTTAGCATGCGTGTCACTGGAGAGAAACACCGAGGCAAGAACAGACTTCTTTCTTCCCTCAAATGTATTAATAACTAATCCCCTCCGGCTTATGTCAGGCATGTCACAGTAGGGTGGCTGGGGCTCACCTTGACCAGCAAGTGTGTTAACATGCAGCTCAACCCATCCATGCTTGCACTCCAGCTCGTGCTTCCCGTACGTTTCCAGCGTCCCCGCGGAAAGGCAGCTGTTGGGCTAACACTGACCAGGGCCACACAACTGTTCTGCTGTACTCAACATGAAGCCTCACAGCCAAAACCAGTCTTAAAGAGTAATGCAAAGGCTTGTTTCCTACACAAGGGAACGAGGAGCTTTTCTTTGCTCATAACCTTCACAAAAGGGAGGTGGCACGGCGGGTTCTGCCATGACCGAGGGCACATTTATGCAGTGCAAGTGCCTGGTGCAAAGGGGTCACACGCACAGCGCTGGATGAACGAGCAGGAGCTGAGAATGAGCTTTCCTTCTTTCTGTTAATTTATGGCTCCACGTTACATTCCTTTCATGCAATGCCATAATCTTCACAGAATGACTTCACGTTCTTTTTATCTGCATTCCTAGATTACTCTGAGGAGGAGAACACCAACCTTGCCTTCCTGAGACTCTCCCTCTTAACCCTCAAGGGTTTAGGTGCCTGATAGAGTTTTAGATAGGAATAAAACTTCAAACATGCCTGCTTCGCTGCTGTGTAACCCTGCGGGTGCCTGCAGCCCTCAGAGCACGCAGCCAGCAGCCGGCGGGTGCACACACCCACACCGAGGCCCTCAGAACTGCCCACACCACCGACCTGTGCCCAAAGCTCCGCGCCGCTCTCAGGGGCCCCACTGCTGCTCCCCGGCTGCTGAAGTACAGAAATGCTGTGAGGTGGAACTTCCAGATCTGTCCTTCATCCTGATGATACAACGGGCGGTTTGGGAGGGCTGGCTGCACCAGAGCCCTTTCAGTGCAATACAGACAGTAGCATTCAGCTCCACACCTCCCCAGCCCTACTTCAGGCCACACATCACAGCCCTCCACTACCTCAGCACTGCAGAAGGATCCTTGGGTACAGGCACTGAGCTTCTGACTCGTCTGTTGAGGACATGTCTGTTTGAGGATGGGGAGAAGCAACAAAAAGTGACTGTTCAGGCACCTAACTGCAGGACAGTGCTTGCAGCTCCAAACAGGAACAGCTAAGCACCTTCATCCAGCTGGAACAAAGACCTAAGCCTCTAGAGAAGCCAACCCCTGGGTAAGGGCTCTCACATCTCTTGCTGGCCCATGCGGGCATGCTGCCCATCACCTCCCTGACCGCTGCCTCCTGGCTTCCCCTGCAGAAGGAGCAGGTGCCCGCCACGTGCTCCTGGGCACGGGGCAGCTGCCAGCCAGGTGGCACACACTTGAGCTCTTCTGCTGCTGTGGGCTCCTCACTGCCTCCTCCCGTCAGCTGCACACAGAGCAGCCGAACACTCACGGCTGGGTTCTAAAGATTCAGTGCAACGAATCGCGTGCTAGGCTTGCGGCTATTGTCCTTAAGCAAACAGCACTTGACCAGGAGAGCAGCCCTCCTCAGCATCCAAAGCACTCGCTGCTGGCGGGAGCAGCACCCGGCAGCACACACACGGCACCACGAGAGCCCCCGGGCAGCTCGGGCATCGCGCCTGGCTTCAGAGCTGGGGGGATCCCAGGCACGGGAGCGTGAGGAAGGGCTGAGGAGCCACCGGGCAGCAGCGCTGTCAGAGCTGTCACTCTGTAACGCGTTTGTAATTCAGAGCAGGAGCCATCCATCAGTTCTCAGCGTAATGATCTGTTAGGAGCCACAGATATGACATTTAACTCCCAGTGTTTTCCCCACTTTCTGTGAAGAAGCAGTCTTACAAATCCAACATCTGGCACAACAGGTCTCAAACCATGGAAAGCATCACTGGTGGTACCACCTTGCTGGGAAACCCCCCCTCAGCAAGCAAACACAACAAGCCAACCTCCACTCAGCCCTCCCAATGGCCACCTCATCCATAATGCTTCCGTTTTCGGTAACTTTTGCTTAGAACAAAGTTAGGGACAACAGCCATAATGTGGGCAGCGCGTATCTCGAGGTAAGCATCATTATTATTATTTTTTTTTTTTGACTTTGAAAGAAGTGGGTTTGGTTTTGCTTTGTTTTTTGGGGGTGGTTACACTCTCCCACCACCCTTTTCCGGCCCAGGCTTCTACACCAAGTAGCTGGAGTTTGGAAGGGCTCAGAAGAACCACACACACACCAAAGGAAAAAAAAAGAAAAAAGAAAAAAAGAAGAGGGACGCATTGTGTTTTGATTCACAGGGGACACAACAGTAACCTTCAAGGTTACCTTGCCCTGTTTGAGGCCTCAGGAAGGAGAAAAACACAGTTTCAGTAATGGAATTTCTCCTCTAACCCCAGGCCCCACCCTTCACAACAACTAATGACAGGAAAGCGTTCTGATTCAGAGCTCCACAAGTAGTATCCAGCCGGAGGCAAGGCAAAACTTTCCCGTTTTCGGGAGAAGAAAAGAAACTCTTGCTCAATAAGCAGCAATTATGCCGCAGAATTTATATGCCGAGCACGGCCCGACGCGAGAACACCGGATCAGTCAACCATGGCGCGGCCGCTTTGAGTATGATTAACAGAATGAACTTCCAAAGGTCAATTAAATGTCAACACGTTTTACAGAGAGATCCTTCCCCGGCGCGGGCAGCAGTGCCCGCCAGCAGCGCGGTGCCGCTCTGCAGAAGCGGAGGTGGCACCCAACGAGCCTCGCTCCGCGACCAGCGGCCGCGCACAGCCCCGGAGCTGCGGAGCTGCCGGCCCGCGGCCGCGTCCCCCTAGCGCGCGGGACCCAACGCGGCTGCGGGTGCGCGGAGCGGAGCGGAGCGCCCGCTGTCCTGGGCACTCGGGTAAGAAGGCGAAGGGGCATCCAGAGCGACGGAGCAGCCCGGATGTACATCCCGGGGGGAGGCGGATCTCCAGCCTCGCAGCAGCGCTAATTCCGAGCGCGTGAACCGCGATTTCGCCGGGGAAGGCGAACTCTCCCCTCGGGCCGAGCGGCCGCCGGGAGCCGACCCCGGGGCACCGCCGCGCTCCGCGCTGTCACCGCCGCCACCCCGCACAGTGACCGTAACAGAAGTTGGCGTTTCTGCACCAGCCCGTGGGGATCTCGGCGGGGAAAANTCTTTGTTCCCCCCGCCGCCCCGGGCCGCCCCGGCCGCAGGTGCCCGCCCCCGCCCGGCGCCCGAGCGCCACCTCCCCGCGCCGGAGGGGATCCCGTGCCGCTCCGCCAATGGGCTCGGGGGAAGGGGCAGCCCCGGCCAATGGAGCGCCGGGGAGCGGCCGGAGTCCCGCGGGGAGAGCCAATGGGGCGGGCGGGCCCGCCTCCCCGCGGCGCCGGGGGAGCAGCGCCCGGGGAGCAGCAGCGGAGCCCGGGCTGAGCCCAGGGGAGCGGGGCAGCGTCCCCCGTGAGCTCCCCGCCCCGTGCCTCCCTCGCCAGGCCCTTACATACAGCGCTGCTTCCAATAAGTTGGGTTTTGCGAGGCTGGAGGGAAAGGAGGTGAAAAGCTGGTGAAAAACAGGGTAACAGCTGCACAGGGATGTGGAGAGAGAAGTTGGTAGGGACTGGCAGCCTGGCACACTGATGAGGTTTGTCTGTAATTGTTTTCTCTGCCTCCTTTGATGAGTCTTTTTGCCTCAGTTTTGGAGTGTAAGGAACAGAAAGATCCTCACACACCCAAGGGATGAGCGCAAGCAATTAAATATTACAGAGTCATAGAATATCCTGAGTTGGAAGGGAACCACAAGCATCACTGAGTCCAACCCCGGGCTCCACAAAGCACCACCCAAATTCGAACCCTGTGCCTGAGAACGGTGTCGAAATGCTCCCTGAACTCTGGCAGCTTGAGGCCATGACCACTGCCGTGGGCAGCCTGTGCCAGTGCCTGACCACCCTCTGGTGCAGAACCTTTTCCTCATCCCCCCCTGACCCTCCCCTGACACAGCTCCGTGCCGCTCCCTCGGGCCCTGTCGCTGTCACCAGAGAGCAGAGCTCAGCGCTGCCCCTCCGCTCCCCTCGTGAGGAAGCTGCAGGCCGCCATGAGGCCTCGCCTCAGCCCCCTGTGCTCTGGGCTGAACAAACCAAGGGCCCTTAGCTGCTCCTCATACATCTTGCCCTCCAGAACATTCACCATTTTCATAGCCCCCCTTCAAACCCTAATAGTGATGAAAGTGGTCAGAGGAATGCCACAGTCCTGGGGTCTTGTTGCCTTTCCCGTGACTCTATCACACTCGTTTGGTGATCAATAAGCAGACTCCGCTCAGTCCTACCCAGTAAATCACAGCTATACACCCAAACACTGCGTGTGTTTGTTCCTTAACCTCAGAATATAGAACCTTATTGCTGGTGAGTTGAACTTTCATCAAATTATTCCAGTCTTCAAATTCAGGCAAACTTTTTTTTACACTCTGCTGATCCTTCTCTCTCCAGACTCCATCACTGGGAAATTTCACAAGGACACTGTCATTCAGTGCCAAGGTCACAGATGAAAACATGAAGCTTTGGGTCAGTTGAATGCCGGATCCTTCTGGATCTTCTTTCTGCGAGGGAACTTCCCTGTGTGACACTATCCTTCAGCCAGTTGTGCCATTTTATTATCCCACTTTCCACTAACTTCCACATTTAATTGCATTTTTTTTGTAATTATGCTGTAAATCCTCAGTGACTGGCAGTGGCAGACCACTGGGCTGCGATTGCTTCCTGCTCTGCATGAACGCTGGCAGTTAGAGGGCACTGGCGGCCAAACCATGGGGCTTCCCCCACATGAAGAACATCTGACGTGACTCCTGCCCTTCAGTGGGGATTGCCGTAGTAAGCATCTCATACTGCAGACGTAAGATTAACAGTGGCTAACGCCAGGCAACATGCCACACGCTACATCTTGGGTCTGAGGAGAGTCATCAGTATCATGAACATAGATTTGGCCAAACTTGGATTTTCTCCCAAACGTGGCATGGAGGTCCTTCTTTCCCAGCCTTTTTGCTGGGGAGCTGAGTGTTGTTGCACGCACGTGTGGGTGCAAGCCTGCTCTCCTGTCAGCCTCAGAACATGGCCTTAGCTTAGGTGTTGCTGTTGGTACTGCTACGTTTGTGCTTCTCGACTGAGAGCTGACCTGCTGAGCGGATGCCTTACCTTCCTGGTGTCTGGGCATTTCAGCACAGGAGTTTAGGCGTTACTCTGGGTGTTTCAGCACAGAAGTTCAGGTGTTATTACTGTTTGTAAGGCTTGTATTTCTGTCACAGCCGGGCACAAACCCAGGAACAGAGCCTAGGCATGCCAGTGTGGTACAAATATCTAGCCAAGGACAGTCCTACCCCCAACAACCCACAGCTCAGATTGGACAGGATGAAATCTAGCATTTGTATGTGAAATACTTACATAAAGATTCCGCAAAATCTCAGTGGCAGAGCAGAGCAAGAATTCTAGTTCTGCTCAGATGTGAACACCACAAATCCCCCCTGCAACAGCCATGTCCAGCTCCCCGACACGTGGGTGAAAGATGTCCACCGATCACAGCAGCTCCCCAGGTGACTTGCAGCAGCTGCCACTGACTGAGCGCCGGTAGCTGGCCATGCTCCTGCTCACAGACTGTTCCCAACGTGAGAACAATGTTTTGTGAGCCTCTTGCAAAGCAAGGAGGTTTCTGTCAGCTCAGAGCAGGGATGGCACTGCTGCTTGGTCGTGGTGGGCTCTGCGCAGGCTGTGGCACCCAGTGGGTCTCTCAGGAGCCGGGTGAGCCCAGCCATACTGTTTCATGCTTCGCATAGCTTGGTAAGTGCACGAAGTTCAAATACACATTTAAGTTGTGCAGTGTTGTATTTACTAAATGTTTTCTGTCTCACTTTATTACTGTAATATCAGTGGGGGAAAGCTATTACAGTCTGTGAATGAAATGCCCTCTGAGTTAGAAAAAAAAAGTGTCTACTTTGTTATGGGCATGTTTCTCACAAATGCACTAAGTCAATGGTGTCCTTGTAGTGATTAATAGAGAAGCCATTCAGAGGCCTTGGGGGGGCTGGTTTTTTTTTAATTACCAAGATAACTTCTTCATCCAACCCATTACTCCGAGACATAACAACTGTGTTTTACTCACTTTCATTGCTGTACCGAGATGAAGAAGTGTTGATATATTCTCCCCAGAGGTCATCAGAAATACAAACAAGGTTCTGGACCTAGTGCATACATCCAGACTGGTGGATAAAGTCTGGGGTTAATTGTACTGTAAGGGAAGCTGAACAGAAGGGGAGGAGGAGATTAAACAAGACATTTGGAAATAAGAGTAACCTACCCTACATGGCATCTGATTTGTGGCAGAGCTGCTGTGTGGGAGGCTGGGAAGAAGAAAAAGCACAGTCATTTTATTGTGGTTGTTAATGAAGGACATACACACTGCAACATTAAGGGCAAAACCAGAGAGATCTTGTTGCCCCTTTTGATCCAAATTCATGAAATGTGGATCATCTGAGGGATTTGAGCCAGTACTCATGACCTTATTTCCATCAGAAGGCTAAGTTAAGTGTAGGGTTGGGAATGTCACTGACAGGGTCCTGTTTCCCTGTAGAACAATACACCTTCTTCAATACTTACTCATCATTCCCAGCTTTCTCCCAGCCTGTTTTCTACCAGAAAGATTCCTCAAGTTTCTCTCAGGTCGGCGTTTCCCATCCTTCCCTTGCAGCTGTGACTGCTTGTCTCTGCTTCGTCTCTGGCTGTCCCCGTGGCAAACAAATCCTCCTCCAAGCAAAACGTGTTGCCTGATGTTCTGCTTCCGAGCAGCATGGCTATATGGTCTGAGCTTTTGGGTGGAACTAATGTTACGCCATTTTTGTTACTCCAGAAGGGAATGTACTAAAAATGTTACATCGTTAGGCACTCCTCCAAGCAACGCCTTTTGGCGATACATGATTTTCTGCACACTCCAGCTTTCAGAACAGCTCTGGTCTCTCAGTCTCATAATGTCTAGCCCGAGAGGAACTGGCGTGAGTTGGCCGAGAGGTACAGCCGTAATGAATCTGCTTCGTAAGTAACACTAAGGTTGGGCAGTTCTGCTGGAAACAACAATTCAGAGGAAAACACACTGTTCCAAACTTCATTTTCTTCTCCATGTAAGTGATGGCTTCTCATCTGCGAATACGTACCCTTGGAGCGAGAGGGGTTAGATCTTTGCCCTCCGCTGTTGTCTTCAGAGTTGGACACAGCAATGGGTTTCTTGGAAAGCATCACAGACAGCTTTCTCCAGTGGTCTCGCTGGTATACAGGGCAGCAGCAGATGTCCAATTCCACACTTCTGTCATGCTCATGAGGAGTTCACAGTTAGGGAGCAGTATGCTATGTGTTGCGTAGCCTTCAGAAAAGGTGATCAGAATAACAGGTGTGTTGTCTTGCATTTTTGTCACTGTGGTGTTCAAAGTAAAATTAAAACCACTTAGAAAATACTACTTTGCAATTTTATCAAAAGTGACTTTTAAATTTCAGGTCTCAACTACAAAAATATTCCTCTTGATGAAGATTCAAGCTGATGCCCCATGGGGATGCCCATAATATCCCCAGTTACCCTCTTCTCTCTCTGTGATTATGAATACTATGGTTTAACTGCAAACAACATCGTAAAAGAAGTATTTGCTAACAAAAAAGACCGAAGTTCCCTAACAAAATGTGCAGATATGATGTACTGACTATGAAGGCACGTGCTTGCTACCACTGGTAGGCTTGGTTGAGCAGTGCAGTGATCTTCCTACGGTGTAGAACCAAACTTTGTGTCTGCTCAGAACCACGCTTGTTCAACAGATCTCACAATAATGAGGTACAGAACCACAGAATATCCTGAGTCAGCTTGTCCTTAGCCTAAAAAGTCTATGATCTAAACTGCAGAGGGGTGAGGACAGCTGGGCAACAGATACAGATTGGGGAAAGAATACAGGAACACAGAGACCGATAGGAATGCAATAAGCAGAGCCATCGCCCATCAGCTGTCTAGCTGCTGACACTTGTTTTCCCCTGTGCACGCGTCCCATTCGCTCTGTTCTGGATAATCAGAGGTCCGTGCTCTGGGGCATCCAGGAGTAACGATAATATTTGTTCTTCCCATTTGAGGAAGGAACTTTATGGAAACAATTGTTCTTTTTCTAAGAAGAAGCCTTAATGAGAAAGATGCCAATGAGTTATATCAGCAGGAATGTTCCATCATCCTTTGCTCCAAATAAAAATTCAAATTGTAAAATGGTATTTTTCTTCTTCCCTCCCCAACTTAAATTTTAGTGTTTATGTAGAGAGTAACTATATCTTCTCAGACATCTTTTCACGCTTTTTCTTCTTCTTTTTTTTTTCCAAGAAAGAAATCTAGGCTTGCAAAGCTGATGGACAGCTTCCTAACTGGGATAACTGGGGACTACAGCAGCGCTCATTCAGTGCTTGGTCCGATATAGGTTTATAGAATCATAGAATCCTTAATATTGGAAGGGACCTTTGAAGGCCATCTGGTCCAACTCCCCTGCAGTGAACAGGGACACCTACAGCTGGATCAGGGTGCTCAGAGCCCCCTCCAGCCTGACCTTGAATGTCTCCAGGGATGGGGCTTCCACCACCTCTCTGGGCAACCTTCCAGAGCTTCGCCACCCGGACTGTAAAAAAATTTTTCCCTAAAAGGTTTGGTGACTTATGTGCCCGAATGTTGGTATGAGCTGAGTTCATCCAGAAAAATAAAGAAAAATGAAGTGTTCTGGTATAGTGTTCTGGTATATGTGTGCTAAGGGAATGCTTTCAACTCCAGAGGAATACTGTGGTTGAAAAAGCTGAAAAAAAAGATTATAGTGAATTCTCAAAAGATGCAGCAGCTCTGTATGTTTTCAGGCCGTGCTATAAAACTCTTCGCAATCCTTACTTGAAACAACAAAAACCTAAGTGAGCAGTGAGCAAATGTGTGTACAGCTCTAGGCCTGGGAGCTTCGGCGGCTCTGCTCACTGCACAGCAAGTGTTGCAGCTCTTCTTTCGTCCCAACTTGGCAACTCTGGAACAGGGTAAAGATTTTCCAGTGGTTGTTTTGAATTGTGTTCTGCTATTGTCTGATAGCATCGTTAGCTGAAACCTTAGCCATGAAGTCAAAGGGAAGCCAGGCATGAGGGAAATCTGGAGTACTGAAGGCCAACAACAAGGGCAGTGTGACTTTGAGTCGTCGTTTAAAGAACGAAGGGCCCCGCTCGGCCGCTCCTGTACCAGAGGAGATTGCGGTCCTCGTGCCACTAACCCAGCAGCGTGACCGTGGGGTTGGGAGACCAGCAGCAGCCCAGCTGGGGCTTCTCTCCTTAAGTTATCTCAACAAAGGCAACAGGGCAGTTCAGTTACTGCCACTTGGCGTTAGTAAAGAGCAAGAAAATCTAGCCCTCAAATGCTAACGATTAGATTATAACTAGAAATGTTTCTAATAGACGTCCCTGAAGACACAGAAATGTTCTCCTGGTATGAGATCTGATATATTTATTTAAATTCAAAACAAATTGTATTTGTACTGTAAGAGAACGGTACAAGTCTATAGCTCTTTGCACCTCTTACCAGCAATAGACCAGAAAATATTAAAAATATGATTTCCTATCAAGTTGAAATTTGGAGTAGAAGTGGGTACAGAAACAAAATAAGAGAGAACATGAAACACTCTATCACAGCAACTGGGATTTACTCATTTTGAGACAGCCATAAACATGCTTAGATTTGCTCAGCTAAGACTCAGGTGGTGTCAGGGACGGTTGCGGGCAGCAGCAAGCGGGTGGGCTCGGCGAGTGGCCCTTTCCTTGCTGTGCACTTTCCTCACGTGTGTAATTTTATCATACGTGCTGTGCAGGAGCTCTGAGGGATCAGGGCCCTCTGCACAGTGGGGAGGTGCCATCGAACATCAGACAACATGAACTAATAATTCTGCATTGCCATGCAAGCTGCTCAGTTCACGCTTACCAAATTAATTTCATAAAGCTTCTCTAGCTGAATCTCAGGGACAAGAAAGCAAAGTAATGAGCCCTTTGCCTTTGCCTGAGATTGCTTTTCTCATGGACTGTCTTTTTTTTTTGCCAGAAAAATGCTTTCAAGCTCCTTCCAAGCTGTTCATTAAAACATTTTTACAGTAAATACAATATGAGGAGCGAACAAGTAACACCACGATATTTTATTGCATTATTGCTTCGGTAATCTTAAATGGCTGAATATGGCATTTGCGTTTAGAATATTATGTCCTACAGTAAATTACCAGTAAAAGCAGGCAGTAACATTTTCCCTACAGTTCAGCTGGTAGAATGTAATTAAAGATTGTATCATGTGACAACAAAGAGTTGAATTAGAGACCGTAACTGTAATTCTTACGTTTCATAACATGTGAGTGCTTGATTGCATGGCTTTCTTTCAATGTAGCTTTTACAAACAATTTTCTTCAAAAACTAGAGGAGAAAAACCCCAAATCATCATAGTGATACTCGTATGATATTGGCACACAGGGGCTGAAACCTTTAGGTTCCCCACAGAAACCACAGCCACTCAAAGCAGTGGGTTTGCTTGTGGCAGAGGCTCATTCTCCGTGGGTGGAGCAGCACAAGGAGAGCTCTGCCTGCTGGGTCGCAGTGGTCGCAGCAGCCACACAGGTTTAGAAAGCTTGGGTGTCCCTCCAGGACCTGCCACGCTGTTTCATGTGATGTCTCTTCCACACGTTGCTCTGCAGTGATAATAGTTAGAGGTAATAGTTTCCCACCTCAATAGAAAGGTCAGGCTTACATTTAGTAGCTGCTTTTTGAAAATACCTCAGCATTCTTGGGCAGGAGGCTTTGGGTTAGCGCTGCTGGCTATCACTACTGTCTCCTTAGGGATCCTGCACCAAATATTCAGGATAGGAAGAGCAACAGAGGACTGATGCCACAGCAGTCTGCAGGATGGCCAGGCTGGAGGGCGTTTTCAGCAACCTGGTCTAGTGGGAGGTGTGCTTGTCAATAGCAGAGGGGTTGGAACAAGATGATCTCTAAGGTCCCTTCCAACCTAAACCATTCTATGATTCTATGGGTGAGGCGAATGCCATCTCCCTTTGGTTTGCCTTCTTAAATCACCTCCGTCTCTCTTTTTTCTTTTTATGGAACTTCATACAGAATGGTGATTTTCACCATACATAAAGTGGGTGAGTTATCTTCAGTAACTGGTGCTGCATCCAGGGAAGTCCAGCTACTAAAGCCAACTGGTCAGTTGGTTTCAGGCCATTGTTTCCTCTCAACAGAAAGGACTTTGAATTTCCTGCATAACAAAAGTTTAGGTCCACGCTGGCAAGAAGATTGCTAAGCAACTTCCTATATATTTTGTTTCTGTGGCCTTAGGCAATTTTTATTTCAGGAAAATCTACGCTGTACACATGAGCACACAAAGCGCCTAGTGGAGTTCAGCTAAAGAAAAATGTAATTTTACCTTAATAAAAAGGTGAGATAACTTGGCTGTTTGGCAACTCATTGTCTGGCAATGCAGGAACACTGTGGGTGCCTGGAATTCGCTTCTATTGTCCCCAGCCTGAATCGCTTTGAAAAAGGTCACATGAGGAGGAAAGGAAGTTTTGACTTTCACATGCCTGTTATTGCTAAGGAAACCACTTCCTTGGTATTCACATATTCAGCATGTCTCCAGTTCTGGCTATCTGACAAATGACATGGTGCTACTTCATCGAGTAACAAAAGAGGGGTGGGGAATGCTGTTAGATAACTTGACGTGTTCTGAACACCCGTGCAGCTTTTGTAGGGCTGCCAAACTTCAAGGACGCTCCATAGGAACACGCGGGGGCCTTTGTTAGCTGCAACCCAGAAACCTGGAGTTCAGACACACACAGAAAAGGTTCTGCTCAACATCTAACCAAGCTCAGGTATTTCTGAGGTTTATGGGGGTGTAGCAGTGGCAGTGCCCGTACACTGTTGGAGATATTGGGAAACCAGTTTTCTGACACAGAACTGCCTGAATTATTTTCTTTGTAGAATTTATTCTAGCTGTCAGATATATCCTTGCATTTTTTTTCGGATGTTCAGATATCAGAAACTGAATACGAAAACATGTTATCTGGTAATTTCATTAAAAGCACTCTATTTGAACTTTGGGTCCATGGGACTTTTTCCATTTTTCTGAATTCTAACTCAAAGAAGCAACAGGAGCCACAAGCTACACTTGCTGAGGACTGAGAATCTCCACCAATGCTTTTTTTAAGAGGAACGAAGCAAATTTTCTTTAAAGTAACATATTTGCTGATCTCAATCTGACAAGAAGAAAATGTATTGTAAGTGGGCTTATTTCTGCTTCACGAGAAAAAGAAGTCTGGTGTGCTTCAGGCCGTGAGCGAGTTCCACTGTAAATACACAATAGTCGCTGAGATTATTGGGAGCAAGCGTGAGGCACACACAAACCACAGGAACCGAACAGCTAAAGCCCTGCTCAATTTACTGAGAGTCAGCTATGCCTCTGGTATGTCAAGATCTATTTGTCTAAGCGTTATCGGGAAAAACAACATCATGCAGCGCGCTGAGCCCGGGACGTGGAGGCCAGGAATCAATACTCCGATCCCGGCCATGCCTCAGATGCACGCAGCGGCCCCGCAGCAGCAGCCCCGCTCCCTCACGCTCACCAGAGCTGTCTGCTCCACTAAGAGCTGGGCACCCAGGTCCCAGCTCCCGTGTGCTTCTCTGACAGGGTGAATTGCTCCATAAATATCACCGTGACACACAAGACTTCTCCACATTTTTCCCCAGGAAAACACGGACCGTGTACCTCAGACCTGAGGCACGGGGCCTGCACTCTGGCACAGGACCTCCTCCCAGCCCCGTGGGGCCCTGGACAGAGCCTGCCGGCAGCACAGGAGCCAGCGGGGTGCCCGCCACCTTGCTTTTTTCCTTCTCAAATAGGTTAAAACTGAAGCGTTTAAGAAATGGTTCTTCTCTCTCAGAAAATGTCCTCATTTCCATTCTGTCAGTGGCAGGGACCCAGCCTGCTTCCTCAAAAGTTATTGGCTTAATGCAGAAATAACAGAGAGAAGGACCTATGGCCTGTTTATTTAGGAAGAAAAACTAGATGGCTTAAAATGCTTGAACATATGCTGGAGTTGATCTCCCACCAATTTTCCCTCATATCATCATCTCTGAACAACCATCTTCCTGGGGCTTAGCTGAGCCATGCTCATCCCAAGGAGCTCACAGGGGTCACCTGAGGTGAGGCAGAAGGGGCAAGAACTCCTGAGTAAAGCCACAAGAACCTTTTTTCGTTCGTTTGCTTTTAAACAAAACAAGTTATCTTCTGCAATACAGGAAAGGAGAGAAGTATTGGCCATATCCCTCCTCCATGAAGCAAACAAGTTCCAGGCACATGAGCACCCATGACCCAGGAGCGCCCAGAAGAGCAGCAGCTTCTTAATTATTCCAGAAACTGCTTATGAGCAAACATTTGGAAATTCCTGAGAAAAAGCAAGTGCTAAAACAACAAGGCCTACGCTCACTGCTGCGGATATTAGTTTTGCACTCATTAGCCCTCGCAGAAATTAGCCCAGCACCTCTCGAGGCCCTGGGTTTTGTGCCCCCATCAGCCAGCCTCGTGCTTCTGCTGCAGTGCAGCTGTTATTGCTGGTTGGCTGGTGACCCAAACCCACGCGAGGCTTTGAGAATCATCAGAAAAATCATGAAATCCTCACTGTGGGCAATGGGGAGCTGGCAGGGAAGACAGCGAGTGCTCTGGGACGATGCTGGGTTGCTAAGCACAGGGGCTGCTATGCCAGGGAGGAGGACAGGGCCCGGCCACGGGGCTGGGAGCAGCCGAGCCCTCAGTAAGCTGCACGCTGCCGTGCATTTACATAGCTTATGCTGGAGGATGCGCTGGCAGGGAGAGGTCAAAAGTGCAGGGCTTGAGAGCTCCAGCCCACACTGACTGCACAGTAGCTGGTAATGTCCTCAGCAGAAAAGCACTTAGGGAGGAACTGCATGAAGACCAGGACTGCTCCAGCCAAGGAGAATTTCAAAGGCCAAAAGGCAAGAATGTTAAAAATATCTCCAGCTCAAGCCCACGTGACCCAGTCCAGCAAAGCCCCTTTACACAAGGGCTGTGGGGTACGATGTGCTCCCAGTAAGCTGAGAGCAAGGAGCACGGTGGACAGGAAAAGGAGATTCCCCTCGATCTTGGCTTATACATCTAAAAGAAAATGAGCCTTTGCTCACTTTTATCTACGTGATCTCAGATTCCTTTAGTGACTCATTTGACACCTACCTAATTGCCAGTGCACATATTTATCCGTTTCCCTGGGAATCGTCCTCACTCGGATGCTGCCCGAGGCCCGAGCCCTGCCCTTCCCCAGTCGCTCTGCCCCACGCTCTGTCCGCTCTCCTTCCCCTCTCCGTGGGAGGCTGAGTGCTCGCAGAGGTGCTGGCTGCGGCCAGGCCAGCCCCCGTCTGCTTTCACTTCCTCCAGTGCAATCGCGGACCTCAGTGACTGTGCTTTTAATTCAGACTGACGTAACCACGATGGAAATCTGTCCCACAGCAAATATTTATCAGAGCATATCAAAGAAAAAGCATACCAGGAGAGAAACAAGCAAAACAGAGAGTGCCATTAAACTTTGCCAAGAGAGATTTCAAAGTCAGTGAAAACTGTCTGAGACAGGGCTAAAACATACAACAAAGTAGCACTCTGAAAAAACAAAAAGCACATTTCTGAGCAGCCATGTCCTACATCTCCCACAGAACATTCGTAATTGCTTGTAAGTAGCAAAGATTAGGAAGGAAAGCCCACACAGAACTAACAAGGCATGAGCAAAGTCAGTGCTCACTGCTGGGCCATTTAGCCACCACCTTGGCTTTGGTGAGCGCCCGCCGCAGGTCCCTGCTCGGGCCAGGAGCCGTCTGCACAGCAGGAAGGAGGGAAAAGGACAACACACGCAACCGGCTTTATGAACGATATAAAATAACGGGATGCCACACTTTAATTAGATAATTAAAACTCTGTTGCTGCTTTGCTACATGCCAAGGACACTCAGTTTCTTGGCAACAGGCCTCTAATTTTCCTTCTTTGATATCCAGGTCACAGCCGTTTGAATCAGAGGCTCATTTCCAGCAGCAGAGCACAGCAATGGCACACAGCTCCCTGTCCTGGTGGAAGCTTAACCCCAACGTTCAGCATCTTTCAGCTATACCAACTCTATCTGCAATTGTAAGAACTGTTAAAGCCCTTAGGAAGGGGAATATCACAATATTCACAAAGGTAAGGGGACACTTTCATATACAAAAGCATATTCAAAGATTAGCCCTTTGCAGTACCAGCATCTTCTTACATCAGCAGCAATGAAGTCTCTCCCATTCCAGCTAAAGAATGTGACCAAAACAGTGAAGAGAGAAAAACACCTGTTTGACCCTTGGCCCACCAGTTTCTTCAGAAGTTAGGTCTACCCCATCCCTAACCATGCGCTGCCATCCCACCTTTTCACGAGAGTACTGTCCCAGACTGTGTGGGCTGGGCACGTTACACGAGGAGATCGTGCCCATTTCTGGTGGGCTTTGGCTCAGGCAGGCAGCTGGAAGGAGAGCCCGCAGCCCTCCCCAGAGCTGGTGCACACAGCCTGAGGATGAGCAGGCGTCCCCAGGCAAGGCACGAGGCGTCTCCTCATTCTGAACTGCACCTCGGCTGCAAGGCAACAGGACGCCCGTCTTTTTGAAAAACAGATGCTTTTCCACAAAGGAATATAGAGCACGCTACCAAGGAGCCGGTAAGGGAACAAATCCTAGAGCCCAGATGGCAGTCACACTGCTTAATGCACTGCTGGAAGGTGCCCAGCCAGCCTGGTGATGAGTGATAGAAGAACCTATAGAGAATAATGCTCTTTGTTAAGTGCCAGCTATTTATTACATTATATTCTGAGAACAGCTGAGGTGAATTAACCACAGTAACCATTTACTCTCCCCTCTGACAGCCCTGAGATCCTATCAGTACTGCTGCTGCAGCTGATGGTACCTTCTGGGCAGATGCGAGCTTGTTCAAAGCACAGCTAAGGCCAGCTGCCCAGGTCAGCGCACTGCCCAACACTCACCAACAAACCGCTCCACAGGTATACAGCTTATGCCTGCTGCTACGCCAACAATCACTTGGGTTTTGGACAACTTGGAGCCTGACCAGCACAGGCTTGCATCCACTCAAAATGCTCAACAGGAAGAGAGCTGGCTGCCCAGCTTTTGTGTTAGTGGGTGAGGTGCTCATCTACCCAGCTACGGCAAGTAAAGGCAGGGTGACTGGAACACCCTCTCTGCAATCTTAAATCTGATCAAAAGCGGGCATAAGACAAGATTTCTGTACTCTTCGTAAAGCCTACATCCTTGCTAGAAACATCCAAGCTCTATCCTTTTTCATTAAAAAGTCACTGAGCATGCTCATCAACACAATGTTGCAAAAAGAAATTTGGCAGAACACATGGAAATCATCTTATTACCTTGTTCTAAATTTAATCGTGCACTAGGGACAGGTGAGCTAAAGTAGGATCTTGACCACAAAATCTGCGTTGCCTTGATATTCTGGCAGTGAAGCTAAGACAATACAGCTCGTTCCAGAGAACAGCCTGGCCCTGTAGATTGGTATCTCATGCACAAAAGCACAAACAATTTTTTACTCAGATGACTGTTTTCCTCTGAAGATGAGCACATTTAATATACTTTTACTGTTCCATAAACAGTTAATGTTGGGAGCCATCTTCTACATTACCTCCTAAGGAACGAGGTGTGCGAGCACCCCATGGTTGCTTTGCAAAAGTTATCTGCTCTTGAGCCACTGGTGTCCACACTCTGTCACCTGCAACATCTAATAAAATACTGATGAAAGTAGAAAGGGGGTTACACAGTCCTGGCAGCCTTACCATTCTGTATGAGCCAACTCAGTAACATGGCTTATTGTTGTTAGGATACACATAAGAGAGTTTTAAAACCCAATTTAAGATTTTTGCTATGTTTGTTTGGGTTATCTTATAAAGAGAACATTCCACAGTGTGACCGTGCAATACAGACAGCTCTGGCCGCAGTGGAAACCTAAGGCATGGCATCAGCTGGAATCTGTAAAACTACTACACATTTTCAACATAAAAATGATCTACTTAAGTCAGGAAATGGGAAAAAAAGAAATACATCTTTCCCCTTTTCTGTATTTAAAAATTACAAAATCTTGAAAAACTATTTTGGAAGAGGCAATGCAAAACATCAGTTCTTTTCAAAAAAGCAACTCTACAGAAAATGTTTCAGACCTCACACAAGAAACTAAGAAACTTGTTAAGAGAGTTCCATTTGTTGCAGTGCGACTTGCTTTTATGACTTGATTTTAAATCATTACTTTCCAGTTAATCATCATCTCTCTCTCATTTAGACTCACAAGGTGCCCATCAACTTTGCATTTGAGATGACTGCTGCTTTATTTATATTAATGAAATAATGAGCTTCTTTATCACTAGCTCAGATATAAAATTCATAATATCTTTCCTGTTAACTATCCATGTAGATTTCAAAATATCATAGCCTACTATGGTGTGGTGTCTGTTTTTCACTCGAGGTCTGATGCCAATGAATGGAATAGAATAAGACTCCTTAGAAATTGTCACAGTTCCCAAATCTGGAAAAAAGCAAAATTTATTTACTTTTTTTCTGCCCTGACAGTCACCTCAATCCTGCGACAATAAATTAGTCTTAATTCTTTACTACTGTTTGATGATTTTACGCCGACATTGGATGATTGCTCAAGATATAGTGGAGAGCCATGCCATTTTCAAAATTTAGTTTTCAGTTAGTATTTATCTCTTTAATCACCCTGGAAGCAGTGTCTGAGGACAGACATGAACGGAGTTTCTCTATTCCTGAAACGCAGGCTCCCTTTAAGGTAGGATTAAGGATTGCCAATGGAATAAACTAAAGCCCTCTTACTGATCATTCTCTTTCTTATCTGGAAAAGGAGGATCTCTTGACTGTCCAAAGGTGTCAATAAGCACTGTACACATATCCACGACCATTAATGTCCAGGTTTTGTTTTGACTGTAGATGTAGTAACGCCTGTGAATCAATCAATGAAGTACAGATCTCTCAAGAAAGATTAAATTGTCATTGTCCTTCAATAAAAACTGGAGATCTTCATCCTGCCTTAGTCAATGTTTCTTCATTCTCAGAATCCCTCACTTTCAGAAATAAGTGCTTCATCAACAGGTTTTGTATGCTTCTCCCCAGCGTTAATCCCGTAATGCAGCTCATCATCCTTTACAGTGGCCCAGGACATCTGCTTGGTGGAGAACCTCGCTGCCCACTCTCCTGAACTGCTAACAACGATGGCACCTCCCAAGCCCCCAACTCGAGTCTTCATGTATTCTAATGCACTGTCAGCAGCCATCTCTGGTGACATTCCTGAAAAGAACAACAAGATAACTTCACAATATCTGTCTTGAAACAAATTTTAAAATTCCCTTCAAGATCCACACCCTCCTCGTGCCCTCCCCCATTGGAGCCAGACAAATCTAATTCCTCCTTTGACCAAATTGGCAAGAGACCTCCAGTGCAGTAAAGGAATCGCTTCATAGGAAGGCACTGGACAGTTGCAAAGAGCTGCTATGGTTCTGCTGCAAAGATAGGATGTGAATAGCTTCAGATTATACTGGAGTTTCAGCATTTGATGTAGACTAACTCATCAACCCTATGTTCAAGACAGAACATTTTTTATGCCATCATTTGAAGGGAAAAATGCTAATCTGAAAGCTTCCTATTGTAGGTCTGCCACAAGCTAGGTTTATACTTTGGAAAAAAATCTTAACCAAAAATGCCAGCCATCATCAGTGTTCAAAGTCCACTGGCCACAATGTAGCTCCAAGCATGTACTTCACATTTCTGTAATGTATTGAAAACAGAGATCAGTGTGACCATTCTGAAACTTCTGAAAGTATCAGGAAAGATGCAGATGAGATGTATACTGGATGCCAGAAAACACCAGCAAAGCAACTTCAGCTATTCCTTAATATTAATTCATGTTAACAGGAATATTTTAAAAATAAATCTAAGTTGCTGTGTACATTATGCACGTAAGCCTGTAATAGCTGCAGACTATTTCTTCACGGCAAGTTTGAACACACGGACCATCAGCAACGTTATGCAGCTTACGATTCAGAATGAAAAATGACCTGTGTGTCTTCCCTGCAAATTTCAAGTTAAAACCAAAGAAAGCCAGCAGAACCAGAGTTATTCACAGCACTGGTGACTGACAGGACAGAGCTCCATTCCGTGTCATTATGGGTGACATTGTGACTATTCAAGTCGGTGGCACTGACTTCAAAGGGTCAGTATTTCGCTGTTTGATTTTTCATCAACACAACAGCTGCAACCGTAAGGCAGAGATTCCAACAGTCGTTAAGACTGGCAAAGCAATTCACTCATAAAATAGGAAAGTAAATTTTGTAGCACTGGCCCCAGAAGAAGGTATTTACGGTGTGAATTACTGAATAGCTGAGCAGAATTACAGAAGATCTCTATGGCTGTCTTTAAATACGCAGCTTCAGCTGACCATTCAAGGACTCAAAAAGTTCTAACAGCTTGGAGGATCGTTTACAGCACCTTCATGGAAACGTGGGGAAAAAAATAGTTTACAAAAGCCTATTGTTGACGTATTTTCCTGGCAACCAAGCTGTATTTCTGAGCAGCATGAATGAAGGTAGAGCAAAAACTGGCAGGGTGAACAAGTGCAAACTAACTTTTCTTCTTAAGCATGCATACATGTGGATTGATTTTTTTTTTTTTTGTTAGTACTTTTGCTTCTAATCTGAGCCTCATTTGCCTGTTGTATCATGAGCCAGACAAGAATCAATGCAGAAGTTGTGCAGTGCAGTTGACTTCAATTAAGAGAAGAGACTGGTTTGCACACTTTGGAGTACATAGGGCTTAGAAAGCCATTCACTAATTGAATGGGTAGGGTCATAATACAGAGAGTAAGGGGAGACCATCATGTGATAGAGCTTTGGAAAACAATCTGTATGCTGATGGAAATTGTTTGGAAAACAATTTTATGCTGAAACTATAACATGACTGAAGAGATTTATAGAAAAATGCATCCATTATATGCCAACAGCCTAACATATAAAGCATAACAAAAATATTCTCAGCTGTTCTATGCCTCTCTACTTACTGCTTCTCTGAGCAAAATGTAAATTGAAAGTTTACCAACTATTTCCAGTTTGTCTGATCTCAAAGCGAGTTGCACTCACTGCCCCAAAGCCATGGCTTTCTAAAAATAATGGTGGTATCTATATTAATGGTTCTTCAATTGCATGCAATACAAGTATGTTGTCTGGCAATGTTTACAGGCTGTAACATAATCAAGGGTTTACATGAGAGGCTAAATCATGAAGGTAAAGCTCCACAGGGTCATCCCACAGTCAGATTGTATTACAGTCACATCAGATACTCTGTGTCAGCTGTTTACCACATACCCACCCAGTCACTTTAGTAGATTTTCCAAAACAAAATGAAAATGTAAATCATAGTTAAAATGTCTTAAAAGTATTTCTGTTGCTATAATCAGAGTTCTTAAAACAAAGACCATTACAGCTTATTAGAAAGGTGCTATTCCAAGCTTTCTTGTTTCAGCTCTGATTCTTTTAGCTCTTTCTCCTCATTTCGTTAAAAATATCGTCTTATCTTTGTTTGAAAATTTTAGTTTAAAATGGATAAAAACTTTATAAAAGAAGAAAACTTCAGTTAAACAGTACAAAGTAGACAGTAGTATCTTTTACTCTATATGGATCTAAAAATGATTAAACATCAAGTAGCATAGATATTCTGTCCACTTATGGCTATGCTGGCTTCATTAATAGTTCAGTGCTTCGCTTTGTTTCTTCTAAAGAGGGGCAACCCATCCACATGCCCCTGGAAGCAACACTTCTGACAGCTGCTCTGGGGTGACAGTACATCAACGGCAATGTGTCCTTAGGAAGCATTTCCCGTTCTCCTTATGTCAGCTTACGGGAAGTTAGGAATATACCTTGCTCCATGTGATAGAGGATCAGGCGGGCTAAGACCACTTTCATAATGCTCTCTCCATGTCCCGTGGTTGAAGTGGCACCAGAGCAGTTATCAGCATAACCTCCACTTCCTTTTCAGAGAGAAAAAAAAAAGGCAGTTTTTGTATAATACAGTTCAAGCTCTGCATTACTTATAATGCATACCAAACTTCTCTCTTTCTAAGGGTCTGGAAATTTTGTGCAGCTCTGGGAGCAAAGTGTCAGTAACACGTCTTTCTCATTTCTGCCTCAGTTTCAACACAGAATACATGAGAGACATCAGCAACAGCTAGATAAAGTCACTTGCCAAGTTACAAGAACTAGAAGACCAGTGAGCTAGTTCTGGCACAAGAATCAAGAAAGTGGGAAATATCTTCCCAAACAGCGAGGGGCAGCGTATTGAGGATCAGCAGGAGAGTGATAGGATGAAGAATGCCAGGTCACGCAACCTTACAAAGACAGAAGGAATGAAGGAAGACCTTGTGAAGACACTGATGAAGTGACCAACATTTCTGGGAGATTTAACTGCAAGGGCAAAGTTAGAGCAGAGATTTGCAAAGCCTGGGCTCTGGTGAAGCATCACGAGGCACCCTGAACAAATCTCTCAAGTCCTACCACAAGCAGAGTATTTCTTTTGTTTGAACTCCCACTCTTTTCTTCCCCCTTCTCTCATCCTTGTTTTGCTGGCACATTCCACACCCTGTTCTCCACCAAGCTTCCGCTTGCTCAACACCCATGTCTCTAGCACATCTCTTAACAAAAACATTCCCCAGGAGCTGGGGAGGTGCATACCAAAGAATTACATGGATAAGCAAGGTACTGGAAGGGTGGAGGGGAAGAGGTGCAGGAAAGCCATGGAAGTTTCTTCCCTTTCCTACTTTCCTGCTCAGATCAGCCCCTCTCAACAGACCATGATTTACATGGGGGAAAATGCAGCCACAGTCAGCCTGTCAACTCCCCTTTCAATCAGCTCACATCCTTAACAGGACAACTGGCATTTCTGTGTCCAGTCCTTCAGACCTCTAGTAGGACCAGAAGTTGAAAGCAGTGCACTGAACAGTACCCAGTTTCACTTCTCCCCCAGTGACACGTCCCATACTATAAATGCCCTGAACATGACCCATCTAAGGAAAGGTTATTTGCAGTCAGAAGGCAGCAGTCAGAAATGAAGTTGAAAATGGCACTCAAATCAGAGAGTACCAGGATATTAGTAACTCAAGGTGTGAGAAAAAGTTACTGCTAGTCCTGTAAAATAATCATGAACTGACAACAGCAGTGCTATTTGAGTTTGGAATACGTTTTACTAAAAATAATTATTTTCCAAATCCCAGCTCAGTGGTATAATCCTGAAGCAATCAAATGGCAAGTTTGTCCCATGAGAGGAATAAGGCTGGGGAAGGGATTTCAAGTGCCTCTTTATACTCTGATAAGAGATCTCTTAACATATTTCCCTTACTCTACATCACATCTATTAGGCTCCTGAGCAGTCTTATCTGGGCTCTCTAAGAACAGGAATTTACTCCAAGCTGCCAGCCACTTGGCAATCCAGGCTCACTGATCTAACCAACAGCAATTACAATTACACCTACTGTAAGTATCAAGAAAACAGCATCTTAGTACAGAACACACCACATTTTTGGCTTAGCTATAAGCATGGATGTACACATGCATAGCTTTATTGGAATGAAAAGACACAGAAAAATAAATAAGCATTCAAAAAAGGACAAAAAAATAAATAAATCAAATTCCCATCCCTGTTTTCCAGACAGAGAAGTGCCGGATGATGATGACAGCACCACATCGCTACTCCTGATCTCCATCTGCAAACTCAGGTTCGTATTAAGGAGCTTCAGTTTTGACACATTTGAATGTTAGACCTTGTTCTCAGATGCATCAGTATTTCTGTTTCATTCCACTAATAAAAAGGAGAATGCGTGATACTTTTTTTTTCCCCTTTTATTTTTAGTGAGATATCTCCAAAAAACAAGAGGCAAGTCCCCACGCCCCATACCTATGCATGCTGTGTCACCAACGCGGCCAACCAATTTATTTGAGAGTCCTCCAGTGGATGTTGCACAAGCTACATTTCCTTCACTGTCTATAGCAACAGCACCGACTGTTCCCAGATCTCTGCCAAGAAAAACAGTTCACAAAATTAGGTAGAATTAAAGCATACCTGCCAAAGCACATTGCATTTATCTTCTAGGTAGTTTTAAAAAAAGATTACTGCTCATTATAAAGCCATTTTTTATCATGCTTCTCATTACAAAAATAACAACCAATAAACAACCATTCTCACAGCTTTATTTAATAGCACAGAAAACACTAGATTTTTTTTTTTTTTTTTTAAAAAAAAACAGACTGATCTCTCCCCATTACTTGTTTACAATCTCAACTTGGGAACGCAAAAAAAACACAACACAAAATTGCACAGGACAGAAAGATTTATCACAGATCTGGAGCAGTTTGTTGGCTGTGACACACCCGATGCACAGCTTTCCCCTAGCAGCAACTCAAAGACACAAGAGTTGTCTCCACCGTTCTCCACCGTCTCAAAGGGCAGTTCACTGGCTTTGTTAGGGACAACGCATGGAAGCAAGTAAATACGTACAAGGAGAGCAGTGTTATGAATGTACTGAATCCCTTCCTTCCTGTTCCTCTTCTTTTCTTTTCCTTATTACCCTAAACGCTTGAACGCCACAAAGAAAAAAAGTTATTTATGTGCCTTTCAATTACATCGGGTGCTCCAAAAGTAATGCCTCATATCTTTTTCCACGGAAATGACAATAGATACGAAGAGCACAATAACACTATTAGATAGAGCAGATTCTTAGCTACAAAACACTGTTTTCCAACATAGTCACCACCAGTAACCATGCATTTTTGCCAGCAGCGAACAAGAGCCTGCATGCTGTGCTCAGGTAACGCCGCACCAGCGGAGGTGCCCCGCTGTTTCACAGCCGCTGTGACGGCGTCGCCGCTGGGAAAACAGTGCCCACACAGCCTGACCTTCACTGTAGAATCTGTTGGAACTGCACACCAGCCTAAAAACCTTCGTTCATGGAAGAAACCAAAAGTCTCAACTATTGCTTGATTTCTTCAGCATGGAAAATCCATAAATTTGTAAGTAATATTACTTATAATATTATACTGCATATAAACAAAGACAGCTTAAAATACACATGTATGTTCATGCTGGGAGAAAAAGGGCTCCTGTAACTTACTGTAACAGCTGCTATACTGAGAAGCAACAGTTTGAGTGGCCACATATTCCAATCTCGGCAATTCACACAGGGACATAAACCAGTACTTGCTTAGGAGATGTATATCCCCCCAAAATCTCAATCCTTCTACAAAGGAAAGGAATTTGTGCTAATCCTTCAGGCAACTGTCTACTGCCTTTGGATGCTGTCTGGGCACCTATGAGGGTCTCTCTGTAACCCCTGAAATCTAAACTAAGGTCAGAAAAGTCAGAGAAGGTGTTTGTGTATCATGAAATGCAGTCAATTTCTCGCAAAGCCAACTTCCTGTTCCTTCCTGCTTATGTAACGCCCTCCTGTCAGTCCCTACACTTCATTCACAGCAATTCAAAGCCGACTGATGACTCACAGGCCTCACAGACTGCTCTGACATTTATGTGGAGACGGACCTCATCTCAAACTGATATGCTGGTGCAGATGGGCTTCCCACCCATCCATCTGTTACAAATGATTTCCTGAATAGAATATTAGGAAACTCAGTGCTCCCTTGCACACACGTGCAGTGCCCTTCAACCAACTACAGTTGGATGCTCCTGAGAAATTAAAAAAGACGTGTCCAGATGTACATTTTCCAAGATATGTATTTACCTTAAGTAACCATGAGAATAATAAAAGTACACCGATCACACATGCAGCAGGTATCTATTTTGGTACAAGAGCTCAATTGGTGATAAATAACCAAGTGAGTGTGTCCGACACTTCTTAGCTGTTGTGGAGCAAACACAAAACTAGACTCTACTTTTTACACTCTCTTTAAACTTTCCATTGCTTCAGTGTCACATTTTCTTTGTTCATCTTCAGAACAAAGGCAAGGCAGATATAAACAATCTGTTCCATAGTTAATTGACTCAGGAACATTCACGAGGCAGGCAAAACTGTCTAAGTAGAAATGATGGATTATAATCATGTGTCTAATGTTAGTGACAGCAGGAAGAAACTCCACAAGTACCTGTGGTATACTAGAGGGTGCTATTAGTATTTGTTTTATCAATAATTATTCTCATGGACTGCATATATTGTGATACACAACACATTTGTTCCTTCCTTTTGGTCTAAATCTTTCATTATCCAATACTCATGAAGTTACACGCCCTTATTCTATACCAGTTCAGTGAATAAAACATCTGCTATTTTGTCTCAGCCCTGTATCAGTAGTAGGGTTTTCTGTCAACGACTATCAAGGGTCCTTTCAGTTAATACCTCCTCAAATTCTTCTTGCACTGTGGCTCAGAGAGGGACCAGCAGTGCACCTCCTAAACCTCATGGCCATGCTCTGCCACTCTTCGGTGGCGTTCTCTGGGAATCTTTAGCAACTCTTGAAAAGAGTGTGGTCAGAATCTTTGGACTGAGAGATTGAAGATAAAAAAAACCCACACTTTTTTCTCAGTAGAAAGGGTACAAGATGCCAGACTGCACATGCAATGGAATCACTAGATTTGAACATAAATGAATGCAGGCTTCTAAAGCAGTAGAAGTGAAAGGTGTCTCTTTGGAGGCATCAAACTTTGCCTGGAAAGCTATGAACCCCCGAGGTTTCCAAAACAGCTGATTGTGAGAACTAGAGGACTAGAAGCAAAGTACACATCAACCTTCACACTCCCGGTACGAGCTGGTATTATGTTGCCTCTGACCAGTACTACTTCACCTTTGCCTGTTTGCTTCAGGCAACTTTCTGCATAATCACTATGGCCCTAATGAGGACAAGGAACATTCCACACACAACACAGGAACAAACTGGCTGGCATAAAGACACCCCTTTCCAGCTTTGTGAATTTGTGCCCATGTTTGTGGGCACTGCTTGTCAGGAAAAGCTCAGCGTGGCTAAGATGAGAACAATTCTCAAGCTCGTCAGAAATACACAAACCTTCTAGTATTGCGCACTCCAAAACAAGGAAATGATGAAATTGAAGATGCCTAACACTGTTAACTATAAGAAAAAATCTAAGCAGTTATAAAGAATGATGAGAGACTCAGATGCCGTGCTTCCACCTCCTTTCTTCAGGAGGCCAAGTGACAGCAGCAGCTACACCATCCACAGAGTTCTTGGTAAGGAACTCTAACACCCCAGTCCTTGCATACCACGCAGATCAAAAAAACCTTAAACTTCTGTTGGATACAAGATGAACTGTGACTGAGGCCTCATGGTCAAGGAACAGCTTCATTTCATTTACAAGACCATATTTATACTTGTCGCAAGAATTTGTTTTTCCTCCTAGCAATTTAATGAAAATAGCATATAGCTTGTACATATTATGGCCTCATTTCATTGACTTTTATTAACATGCCCACGGAAGCTTGCTCCTTCTCATCTACGAATTCTTCAGCTCTGCTTCTCTCATTACTACTACTTCACAGAGCAGACGAGCAGCAGCACCTAATACAGTGTTTTCGTATGCAGCAACCGCTGCCATAGAAATGCAAACTCAAAACAATTAAGTATTTGTGCCTACCTCACAGGCATAAAAAACATTTGACACCTCGTGACTTTCATTCCTTTCTTTCATTTTCCCAGCGACTTTCATTTTGCCGGTATGTAACACCATCTGATAGCATCTCTTCTCACACCCACCGCTGCACTGAACTTCTTGGTCAATTTTTCCTCCTTCTACTTACAACAACCAGCAGCCATAATCAGCAATCAGAAGGAGTTACTTGGTAAAAATATGATGTAGTTTAACTACTTAACCCAGTTTAAAGATAAGTCAGATGATCTGCTTAACCAAGACCAGCTTTACGATTATTTTTTTACACGGACTCTGTCATTTTAAATAGTGGACTGGAGATAGTTTTTTAAACTCACGGTTCCTCCCTGGAAAAGAGCAATGGAAAGGTGAAGCATCCTTGTACAATAACACTGCTCCATGCACTTCTATAGCTGGTGTTCAAGAGCAATGAAAGTTCCAATTCTGTTCTCCATTAATGCCACAAAACCTGTGTAATGTCCAAGTGACTGACAACCTTCTTTTTTGAGCATCATTAAGTTTGTTCAAGCATGTTTCAGTCACTTACACTTCAGCAAATTCAGTGGAAGCTTGATTTTGAGGACTTTTTTTGAGGACAGACCACGAAGACTATATCAAACCACAGATCACTGGGAACCAAAATATTCAGTCTGAGAACAGGCCTTCAAAGCTTTGGTTTTGGGCTTTTTTTTTTTTATTGTTGTTTTGTTTGTTTTTTGATGGGGGTGGGGAATAAGCTGATAGCACCAAGTGAATTACCTGAATTTAAAAACAAATAAAATGTAATAAAAACTTACTTCTGAAACTCTTCAGGGTTGGAATCTGGCTCAAGGTTCTTCTTCCATCTCTCCCGAGATCTCTCAGTTACGAGTTTTTCCCCAGGAATCTCAGGAACACCCATGGCTTGAGCGAAGAGTTGTGCCCCATGGTCAGTCAGCAGCATGTGCTTTGTCTGCAGAAGACAGGCAAGACATTCACTGCCAGGTGTTGTTTTGTCTTACACTGAGCAGTTGGTATAGTCACTATTTTGGAAGGATGCACACAAAGAAAATTGCAAATTTTGTTTTATTTTTAAACTTTCTGGATTTCTATGGCTATACTCTCTTACTGTAGCTGAAAAACATTTCAGCTCTCCAAAGCACAGATTCTACTAATTCATGGTTAGTAGAACAGAATTGCATTTATCTATTTAGTACTTACGGTAATGGGTAAAGAGAAAATGGAAAATTTGCTCTTTTGCTCATTTGCATGCAACTCCTTTGTGCTGTTCTCAGTGTATCACCGAATCATTACTTAACTAAATAACTATTTTGTTCAGTTAAATAAGACATCTAGAAGGATTGTACTCAGAATGAAAGAATGGTAAACAAATTCCTGGTCTGTCTGGAAATATTACACCTGGTAGGAGTAAAATAACAAAAAAAAAATAATATAATAAAGTGTTTCTTAACATTAGCTAAACCATTTTACCTTTAATACTTCCTCCAACAAGCTGCTATTCTTAAGAGACCCAGAATTTTATATTTAGGAACAGAATATCGTTCTAGTAGGTTTAACAGAAATTGTTTACTCTCTTCAAACAACATTTGCACTTGCAGAAGCTCTGTTTTGATTCCTTTATTTAGCAAAGCACTTAAACCAGATGTTAAGTCAACAACCTTGGTTAAATCCACCCTTCCAAGCCTGTATGGTTTGCTTAATTCCTATTTTAGAGAGACTTGCCAGTTCAGTTTGGATCATTAATCCTTACGCTTAGGCAGGAGCTCTGATATCTATTTCTTAAATCAGTGTCCAAACCTAAGCATCAACTTCTTGGACCACTGCACAGCTGTTAATCGCTCTCCGGAGCCTAGGAAGGTTTTGGAGGAGCAGTGGTCAGACAAAACAGCGTGGAGGAAAAACAAAGCACAACAGCTAACTTCAGGCAAGCTTGTATGTCCACGCAGCAGCACAGCACACGGGTACCAGCTAAGGACCAAAAAGCAAACTCAGGGAACCCACTGGAGTGTGCTCTGCTTGTCAGCCTGCAGCGAGGACTCCAGAAGTTTTGTGTTTCTGTGTCATGTTGCATTCTGTTGGACACTGACAGTCTCAAAGCTTCAGACTTGAAGATGTTGCACAACATCAGCTCCTGTTGATTTCTAAAGCAATGACAAGCAATCATGACCACGATGAAGCTGTGGCACTGATGTTTTGAAGGAGTTGAGCCAAACCTCTTCCCAAACCCCAGATCCTGAGCTCTGCTTCAGCCTGCTACATCTCTGCACTAACCCTTTCAAACACTTACACAAGCAGGAGAAGTGATGTCACGTTAAAACATTCCTGAATGGTCATTCACACAGGTGGTGGCCATAATATCAAATGTCTTGGAGAATTTAAATATCTCTTCATCAACAGATTAATTCCTCAGTTCACGAGAGTACCACCCCAGGGAACAAGAGGAACAGTTACAAGGAAGAAGCCCAGTAGACATTTGAATGAGTGGACAACAGCCTTACACACCGAGTGCTGTTACCACACAACAGAAGACCCACCTGTCTATCACAAAGCTGAAGTGCTCCTCCACTTGGGAGGGAGCTGCTTTGGGCAACACTGCCCCCCCCGCCACTGGAACTAAACCACCAAAGCACATGGTTCAACAGTTCCAGTTACGCTTTCAGAAAAGATCATTCAACTCTTTTCACTTCACCTATATAAAAGGAAGTCTCCTCCCTCACTTGGTTTCTTCAGGAATGCAACAGGACTACTCTTTTAGTAATTTTTTTTTTTTTTTTAGAAAAAAAGTTTTAATATTAAAGAAAAAAGTAATTTATTAAAACTTTCTTAAAGGGTTCCCTCCCATATACAGATTCTGCTAACATACAGCCTTCGCGAGTGGTGGCACAGGCAAGAAATACATGCACATAGAAATAGTCTCTATGGTAGCTTTTTTTTTTGCAGTTCTCACTGAAAATAAAGTGCCCTAGGGAGAATTCAATATCTCTTGTCCATCAAAAGAGCTAGTAGAACACTGACAGACAACCAAAAAGCATATTTTTCTGTCTCCTTCTCCCTCTCCAGTTTCATGAATGCATTTGTTAACTTTCTTAAACGCCTATTTTTTCTGGGACACATTTAGACAGAGTAATGCAAAAGGAAAAAAATAAAGAAATAATGGTTTCCAGAGATCTTAACAACAAATAACAAATGATGGCAAGTTTAGTTCATCTTATGGGAAGCAGGGAATAGAAAATCTCCCAGTTTTCAGCTGCTGGCCTGGAATTCAGACCAGCTCTTTATTTAACAAGCCTGGCAGTGCACAGAACACAGCAGAAGTTTCCACCTTTGCCTTGAGAAGCCCATGTCCTGGGCTAAATTCTCCTCTGATTTAAAGATCTGGATGATATACCAGGAAAAAAAGTATACACAGTTCATGGATAGCAATGAATCAGCGCTGTAACGTTCACATGATGCCCATCAGATGAAGTGCTGGAGCTGAGGGGATATTACATGCCCCATTAAGGAAAACAAGTCATTTCAATGCATCATTCTATTTTTGTTCACTACAAACAGGAATAATTTAACGGGAATTTAACTGCTTTCTCAAGTATTTGTTTGATTAATTAGTTAATGTACTAAGCCTTCCATCTCTAGAGAGTAACGTGTTCAGTATTGTAGTAAGATGTGAACAGACATCATCCTGCTGCTCTCCTTCTGCACCATGAATCTGGGCAAGTTTGAGCCCACTAAGAGTGCAGCACCACACGGGGTAAGTGTGCACAACAGCAGCCTGAGGAGCTACTCTGACCACCAGATGGAGCCCATATTGTTCCATCACAGGAATGGAAATACAAAAAATTACAAGCAGGTGGGAGCTCTTCTGTTTCTTGTTTTTGGTTTGGGAAACTGCATGTTTTACAATTCCTAGGGGCAGCGATGCCTCTCAATACCATTGGGAAATAAGTAGCCTAAAATTCACAGGAAACACCTGTCTTACCACCCATGGGTCACTGAGTGGAAGTAGTTTTAATTGTTCACAGTAAAACAAAACAAAGTAACACTCTGAAAAGCACTGTGAAACAGCCGGGTTGGTGTCCCAAATTTCCTGCCTGAGATGAACAGAAGAGCAACTCAATTTGTAATACCTGCCACAAAAACTGCAGAAGCTCACCTCAAGATATATCAAGCAATTTAGGTTAACATTTACATTCAAGTTTTGTCATCTACACAGAATTTATTGCATCTAGGCAAATGGAAATACACTATACCACAAAATGGAAGTACTTCTCATTTCATGTTTCAGTGCCAAACCATTACACGTGCCCTTGTACAGTTGAATTTTTGATCTACTTTTAAATCTAGCTTCAATGTTTTGGAACACCTGAAGCACCACACAATGACTAGAAAGACCTTACAGTAGGTGAGGAAGACAGAGGGCTGAATTCTGGTTTTGTGTATTTTTTTTTTGGTTGGGGGCGAGTGGGGAAGCACTGCAAAGCTATGTTGTCAAAAAGGTGCTGTTTTAACTTTGTTGATTTAAATGAGGTTTTGTCATACAGAAGGAGACACAGTCAGTGATTTTTGAACATAAAGCTAACAACTGTCATTAAAAGAAATGACCCGTAGAAAGAAGTATGCAACTTCGCCCCAACATACTAGAAGGCATCCCTGCCTCCAGCCTTCAAACTACGTTCTCAAATTTTGAGAAAATATGGTCCTGTGAAGCTGTTTGCCATCTATACTCCTAGCTGAATAACAGAATAAACAAGAAGCTTACTCATCATATGTTTGGATACTCTTTTCTAGTAGGTAAACATTTCAAAATGTATTTATATTCAATACCTTAGTGAGATACCTTTACTGCTTTTAAAATCAGAACTATCCTCCAACTAAGGGCAAAAATAGTTCTTGTCTCTTTTGGAATCTGTTGAGGACGAACTGCATTTCAACCTTATCTATAGGTCACCAGAAGTGGTTTGCCAAAAGTCGCTTTGAAAGGTTGAAGAAACATACATCCTCGTTGTTAGAAAGTTAAGAAGTTGCATAAGTTGTCCTTTTCAACGACGGGGGAGCTGCAGGATGAGAAATGTATGCTCCAAAGACAGTATAAACTTTCTGATGACTGTCACAGTCTAGTAAAGAAAAAGCAGATCCTCACATCCCCATACAGCCTATTGTTATCATCCCAGCTATACCAATTGCACCATTTCTGAAAAACAAGAGAAGTCTGCTGTGGTTGATATTACAAGGGCCTTCTCACTGGAGTAAAGTGGGATTGGTTTTATGTAGGAGGGCAAGTAGTAATCACTTGGCTGCCCTGGTAGGTTGGATGCTCTTGGAAAACCTCTGTCACCATCACCCAGTGCCAGTGTTATCTTCTGATGTTGGACTAAGGCCACCACCTAGTCAGGTCCCAGTGGAGAAGGCCACCTAGATTACTATGGAACTTTTACATGGACAACTACATCATTGGGTCATTCGTTCAGTTTCACATCATTGCAAAAATCACTAGTACGTTTTCCAATATCTTGAAAGTTCAAGCACAAGACTCAGTGACACTGTAAAAGCTTCACAAACAAATGAACAACAAAAAAACCCAATACCCTAAAATACATGGTTGTGGAGATACAGAAATCTGGCATGCTGAGGTCAATTTCTCCTTGAGCTTCCAGCTGCGTGACAGAACTCAGGTTTCCTTAGAGTGCTATCTTTTAATAAATAGCACTCTTCAAAAAACAAAACAAAAAACAACAAAAAAAAAAACCTTAAAAGTTCCTTGTGATCACGATCACAGATTCCAAGCACTATCATCTATTTCTCATTCTTACACAGTTTAAGGGAGGATTCACAAACACCATCATTGAGGACTATCAACATACTGGATGAAATTCTAAGAAAAAAATATTTCACATTCCAGTAAACATTCAGCATACCTTTTCCATGACAAGTCGAGCTAGTTTTATTGGGTTTGCTATACATTTGACTGCAGACACTGCTCCAGAGGCTAGATTTTTTCCATCCATGATAATGGCATCCATTTCTACTTCACCTCTTTCATTTAGAACAGAACCACAGCCTGAAGACGAAAAAAAAAAGGGGGGAGAGGAGTAAGGGAAAAAGAAGAAAGTCATTAAGAGCTAACCATCAGTTGATTCAATTATTAGATCTCACCACGAAGCAAACTTTCTCTTTCCCAGTTTGTCGTCTGACTTATTGAAGGTGACTGCCTCCTGAATACAAACAACAGCAGAAGCATTGCTGAGTGTAACCACAAAATCCAATCATTAAGAGGAGTCTGGCCAGGCACAATGGCTACTTAAAAAATGGAGTTGTACTTCTATATGACGAAGAACACATTTGAAGCTCATACAAATCAGGAATTCAGGCATAAGACAGGATATGGAATGCCATTTACGCATCCTTGAAATAACATGGTCTTCCCTATAAAATAACAGTAGATGGAGGAGTTTAAAATAAATACATAAAGTAATGAAATGCTGAGTAGTTATTTTCTGCTGTAACCATCAATGCTAACGTTAACCTAAATTGAAAATTAATGAGATACAAGATGAGACAATGCAAACAGATTTTATTTATTTATTAATAACGCCAACAACTGTTTCATAGGGGAACATTAGATTTTAAGTCAACAAGTGCAGAAGCCTTGCTAACTAGGCTGGAGAAAACTAAACTTAAAAAGAAAGAAAAAAATCATGGCAGAATTACAGCGTAGCCTAGGTAGAAAGACTCAAACACTGTACTGAACTAAAGCAGTTTTTTGATTGCTTTTCCAGTTAAGCCAACATTCAAGCAGGCCAGAAACCACTGTTGGTAACTGCTGATATAAGGCACCTATACCTATGCACTTCTGACCTGAACATACACACTTAATATTAAATCTCCAGTTACAGGAGACAACAAAACTCTCTAAAGCTCCTCCTGTAAGCCAAACTTCCACCTAACGCACACCTGAACTCTGCCCCCATTCCTTTTTGCCCCCTCCAGCTGTACCAGCTATGTCTGAGATCAGTGCCACATCACTCACAATGTGCTCATTTCTCTCTGTGCTGGTCTGCGGGGAGCTCCTATGTAACTCCCTTCTGACAAACCGCAGGACACAGCTTGATCACTATGCCCATTCCTCCCCATCTTTATTGTTACCTCTTAGCAAAGTCTGCATTTTTCCCGGAAAATATTATAACAAAATCCATTTTTATTTTACAGAGGTATGCACCACATGTAGAGTTTTAAACAGCCACTCCAATCAGGGCCCTCTTCATGGAGCTGTCAGTTCCCTTCTGCCAGCTACTGAGAGCAGCTGCATCTAATGAGCGCTGACACAATTAGACGGATACCTAAGTGATTACACCACTCCTTGCCACTTAGACCAGCATACTCAGACTGGAACAAGGGTTTACAGCTCAAGTCCAGTTTAAGCAAATTTTGCTAAAAATTGCTCATTTAATCTACCATAAACAAAGTATAAATATTGTTGGAACAAATTGTAGTAAACATCCTTAGACAAAAAGTTAATTTGATCTATGTTTCATTAAAGATGCAACTTCAGACCATGAAAAAGTCTACCGCAAGCACGCATTGCACGTTGTGCATTAATAAAATGTAAAGCTACAACTGCCTGGCAGTCATTGGCGATGGCAGGGTCTACGATCCTGCCCTCAAACGATGCCATCACTTCAAAAGCAGCAAATGCTGCACAGTGTCAGTGCAGTACACTGTGAAGGAGGTGAAAGACCAGTAACTTTGGTGTACGGCCCAAGCTTCCTTTCTACAGCTCTAGAAACAAGAAATACGTGTAAAGCAGCAGTCTGTGAAAACATCTCCACATGGAAGAACTAGATGGATGGTCTGAGAAAGGAGAAATGTATTGTTTTGTCTCAGTTCACTTCTTGTTAACCATTTCCCAAGCTCAGAAACTAGTATTAGTAACAAGATCGCAAATAAAGGGTTTAAAAAAAGGCTTGCATGAGGACTGCTAGTTATCGTGACCCTAATTCCCAGAGTAAGTGCCCAAATGATGCACACTGCTGCTTACCATTTAAATAAATAAGCCTAAAATAGATTGTTATAAAGCAAGCTTTTGTCACAGAGAATCACACTCAAGTAAAATATATTTCCCATCTACATAATTTTGATTTACAGAACCATCAAAATCAGTGCATAAGAAACCAAGAAAGTATGGAATTGTTTACATGGAATGAATAAGAGACAAAAACAATCTTTCAGCTTAACTGTACCCTGAAGTTGCCTCCACACTAACACTGGACAACTAATGTTGGGCAGAAAGTAATCCTCCTCAAAAATTAGGATTTTTTTTCCTGGGCTACAGAAGTCGATGGCTTTAAAATAGCACATCCAAACTGTCTGCTCAGAGAAGTATTTGGGGATACAGCCCAGAACTACAGAGAGAACCAAAGGCCAAACTGATACTGATTTACAGACCTGTGCAAAACAAAGTCCTAAAGGTTTGTGACTGATTTAGAGAACAGGCGAAGAGAAGTAAAAGTTAAATGAGAGAAGGCTAGCCTGATGTTAATTATACAACAGCCTCACAGAACACACCACACCTCTAAAGTCTGCTTCATGACTTCTGTTTGAACCCTCTAAAAATCAGGAAGTTCAAAGCAATCCAGCAACAGAACTTTCATATGAAATAAAATCTTTCTATCTTTCTCAACTGCAAGGCTTGAAGGAAAAAGTGAATCTCTGAAAACTAAGTGTCCACATTAGAAAAAGGCATGTGAGCTGAGACACTGAACTTTGACAGGGCTTTCCTTTCACGCTCATTCCTGACATGTCTCGCTGGGAATGGTGAAATATTTGCACTGAAATGCATCTAAATAACAACCTTGAGGTTATATGATTAGGAGAAAAATACTGGACTGTCAACTAACAATAATTAATATTAAGTGCTAGGAAATTCAGTTATAAACCCTTGCTGTATAAATTCATGACTCATTAGTGTATGATTTTTGTAATGTTATTTATGTAGGCAATAATTACAAGTATTAACTAAAAGAAAAACACCTACAATCTCCCCAAACAGTCTTCCTTTAGCAAGAGGCAAAGGTCAAACATTAATGCTTAAACATTGCTGGAAGCTCTGTTCAAGTGACTTAAATAGGAGCATTAACTGAACATACACTCCATTAAGGAGTCCCTGACTTCACACTGAAAACACAGCACGGTAATGGGAAGATTTGGTAACAGTAATACTGGAGCACAAGAATGAATCAGTAGGTACAAAATGCTGAAAAATAATAAAAAGTAACTTGACTGCCTAAGTGTGCTCACAGCAAACGATGGTACGTACCCTACTGTGGTGTTATACCAACAAACTACTCGTACTTTGTGACACCAACATTTGCTCCACTGTAACATGTATCATTCAGGGTGATGCAAGCCAGCACTTTCACAACAATCAGGACAAAACATTTGAACATATGCAATGATTATATACCCATTTAATTCTTGAAAAGTTACCTGCATTAAAATGAGGATCATCTTCCATTGACCGCACCGCCTCCTCCACCGCATCCAAGGCGCTGCCTCCTCCTTTCAGGACCTGGTAACCCCGCAGCGCAGCTCTGACCACGCCGCTACGACACCCCTGTTCCCGCTCTTTGAAGACCCGGCCAGCTCCGCCATGCACCACAATGACAGGCCTCATCCTGCCAAGCTCCTCCCAGGGCTGTCAGCCCTGCCGACAGGTTGCTTGGAGCTGGCCTGTTTGGACAGAAGAGCATTTAGTCTGTGTCCCCTCCACGCGGGTTGGATCAGCAGGAGGTTCTGTTGGACTCCCAGGAGGTCACCTTCCAGGAAGCGGAATGCTCCCTCAGAGGAGCTCCTACAGCCCACTCTGTCCCCGGGCCGGGCTCCAGGGTGTTATTATTTCATGAGTTACACCGAAACAGGCACGCAAGCCTCCATCCTGCCCAGACGCAGCCCAACCCGAGCAAGCAGCTTAGCCACGCTGCCTGGATTTCCGACCTCTGACCCCTGACAAAACTTCGCACGGTGTGCAGACAAGCAAGGCACGCAACCTGGCTGCTCGCTGCTCCTACCGCTCGCTGCCTGCCGGGGGCCAGCCGGCGCCGCTACCCCTCCCCGGGTGCGAAGGAGGAGGACCGCACCTCCCCCCGCCCCGGGAGCACTGCACCACCAGATGGGGCAGAAACGCCTCGATTTGCACTGAGGTGCTGTAAGCGACGCCCCTCTCCTGGAGGCCGCCAGAGTTTTTATTTCAGTGGACAGCTGCGCTTTTCCGACCCCGCTCCCACTGTCCGGGAGGAGCCCAGCACCGCCTCTCCTCACCTGCAGCGACAGAGCGAGCCCTGGGTGCCGGCCGCCCTCCGCGTCCCGAGCCGCCCCCGGGGCCCGCCGCCCGCCTCTGCGCACTGTCACCCGCCCCTGTGGAGAGCGAGGGCGGAGCCGGGGCCCGTCCAGCGGCCTCCCGTCCCCGCGGCACCCGGTGGCGGGCGCTGCCCTCACCAAACATGGCGCCCCCTCTGCTGCCCTCACCAGACATGGCGCCCCCCCTGCTCGGAGGGATGCCCGCAGCTAAGATGGCTGCCGCCCCCTGCCGGGCGCTCCCCGCTGTCCCGCCCGGCCCTGCCGCGGCGACCTCGGGACGGCCTCTAGGGGAGGAATTAGCCCGCGGCGGTGCCGCAGCTGCATGGGGACGCCGTCCCGATGGCCGGTGGCTTTGGGCTCGGCGGTGCGGGTGCGTGTGAGCAGCCGCTCCGGAGGAGCTGCTGTGGCTCCCGGCTTGGCACGGTGGTGTCCCCGCAGCCCTGCGGGCTGTGAGTGGTGGAAATAAGCGGTCCCTGCCTCAGCCCCGGCTTAGAGAGGGGCCAGGTGTGGAGTCCGGGGAGAAGTGTCTGCTGCACAAATGTGCAGGATGGCAGTCCCACAAAACTCGGGAGCAGTGGACGCATACTGTGTCCAGATGCCTGCAGCAGTGCCCAGTGTGGGACCAGCGCAGCTGCTCTGTTCTGCGATGAGTTGATAACCGCCTTAATTTCTTCTCAGTGATGTACCCTTTCCTATCAGATATTACATCACCTTTAATATCCTCGTCACTCACCACCGCTTGATTTCTCCTCACGTTCAATTAGAAAAATGACATCTCTTCCCCAAACCCAAACCCGACAGTACGTGCCATCCGCCCTTCCTTCTGCTCTCCTGCACCGAGCTGGGAGCAGCCGTCTCCAGAGCTCCAACCGCATCACTGGAGGTGGAGTGGTGCAGTCCTGGACGGTGCAGCAGGAGGCGAGGAATTTAAGGCTTTAAGTTGAAACTGACCAAATGACACCCAACCCATTGAGATTCTAAACCAGTAACAAGGCCAGGGATAAGTGTGCTGTTACGCCATGCTGGGCTGTGTGTGGACCCTGTAGTTGCCTGCTGTAAAAACAGCTACTAAAAAAACTTTCTGGAAAGAAGAATACTTCAAAAATAAATGAAAATGTTCATTAAAATAATGAACTGGTGTAAGCTGTTTCTTCATCACTTTTCTACCCTAAGTCCCTTTCAGGCACCTTCTTTGCCACTCTTTTTTTTTTTTTTTTTTAACTGGATCACAATCAGTTTCCAAATAATTAACATTGGAACAGTGAAGGGAGCACCATCGCTGCCTGGAGAGGGCCACAGAAATGTCTGATTGACCAGGAACAGCTGCTCAGGTGAAGGCAGTTGTGGGAGACGCCATTCCTCAGGAGTCAGCCCTCAGCTGCCTCCTGCCATTCCACTGGGGTACAGTGGTCTTCCTATCCTTTTTTTTTAGGAGTAGGATGTTTATGAGCAGGATCAGAAAAGCAGTGTATGTTGAAGAGTTGAACTGAGCAGAGTAAGCAAGTATGCTGATGACAAGTTTTCATAGAAGTTAATGGCATTCTGTATAAAGAAATGCTATAAAACCTCAGAACTTACTGAAAATTATTAATTTTATAATATTTAGGGTTTCTCTTAAACAATGTATTGTGTTCCGTGTCAGGAATCTGTCCTAAGGCTGTGTAAAATGTTGGTATACTTTTTAAATAATGACTGTAGAAACCTATTGACTTCATTCTTGCTAATTTTTTTTAAGAGAGCTTTGCATATTTTAATTGCCAGAGAAGCAACTTTAAAAATACACAGAATAAACGAGTTCCTTTGCATGTGCAGCCCTGTGGAGATCAGCTATCCTGCTTGTAAACTGAATGGGACATACTGGAAAGCAGTGGGAATGCATTACAGCAAGAGAGTAAGGGCTGAAGCTGGGGAGTGAGTGATCACAGCCCACGTGGCTGCAGCGTGTGTTTGTGTGAGAACAGCTCAGTATCGTAGGGTCTACCCTGCATCTCAGATGGCTGAAATACATCTATAATGGGGCCTTCTATTTTCCTGCCAAACCTCTATAACTAAGGACAAGCCTGCCTGCTTCTAGAGAAAGAATTCCCCTAGAATCTCATTGAAGATTTGATTTTAGGTACCAGCAAGGGAAGTAGGACACATTGTAAAAGTAGCTCCTTTAACTTGTATGCCTAATGAATCTTTATTTTTTGAATAAATGCTTATGTAGAAACTTGTCTGTTATCTACAAGCTGTTTGAAAGTCTCTAAAACGTGAAATAGATCAGAAAGTAGTGTTCTGTATTTTATTACTGCATTCTGTGAGCATGCATCATTGATCAACACAGAGGCTGCTTGAGCAAGTGCCATTAACTCGCGGAAACACAGCACTAATTCAACAAGTCTTCAACCTTGAATCTTTATATGCAGACAGAACTCATGGATATCACTGAGGCATTGGGATGCTCAGGTGATGCTCTGCAAAAACTTGTGCATAGTGACTAACTTCATTCACATGCGTGGTCTGATTAAGTCTGTAAACCACCATTTATGTTATTATTGTTGTAAAGAATATGCTACCATTTAGAGAAGATGGACAATTCAGTTCCTCTGAGAATCAGTCTAATTTTTAATGTAAACCACAGTTTTTTTTAAGCATCCTTTCAGGTAAGATCAGCAAAGAAATGTACAGCAGTAAGAAAATGGTAGATACGGTCTTCACTCAAATATGTGTGACCAACTCAAATTTATTAATGGGTTGTATGTGGAATAGTTTCATTGGAAATATTTTCTTGGGAAGATGGCCTAGAAGTGAGACTAAGCTAGAGGTGGGTTCATTTTCCTTCTTTGAGGAGATCTAAACCCAGAATGTTTGTTCATTTCCATGATACATAAAACGCTGATACAGAGAATACTCAGGGGGCTGGTCCTGTGCCTCTTGTTCCTTCTCGTCTTCTCTTGGTGCTGTTTTTAATGTTTGGAGCAAGGCCTACAACTCAGATATTCTTCATGCAGCAGGTTGTCCCACACAAGAAGTTACGGCATGTTGTTGCAGCAGAAGGGTACCCACAAAGAAACCGAAGCAGGCAGCTCCCTGAGAGTAACCTTTGCTGGAAGAGAGCCGAGCAGCCTACGACACAGTGCCAGTAATGGGAGATTTCCTTTGAGATCCTGGTTTTCAATCAGGCATAGAGTGGGTTTAACTCGTTTCCAAAGCTTAAATTTCAAAATGGCCCTGGTAGTTCCTATCTCTGTGTTATGTGTATTTATCATGAAAGGGACCGTCCCCACTCAGTGCTCTGCTCTGCTGGAGGGGCGCTCCGGGTGAGCGTCCTGAGCACAAGGCAGTCAGACTGCCACACGGTGTGCTGGCACAGACCAACCTTAGAATTCTTTGTTTTCTTCTTTTTTTCTATTGTTATTGTGATAAAAAAGCCCTGAAACCATGTTGCATTCTTGTCACCACACTTGTGAAGAAACCTCTGTGCTTTTGAAATCCCGCCCACAGTCCATGAAGTCTATGAATGCCAGCTCCATTCTACTGACTTTAACTTCAATGTAGGCAGATCAAGGTCAATTTTTGAGATTATTTTCACTTCTCTTAATGTTTATTCCAAGCTTTATGTTCCCTCAGTATTAAAACTCTTTTAGTCATTCTTACTTGTCTGATCTGCGCAGACGTGTGTGATCTGTTGGAAAACCTATCTGTATGCTGGACAGAAGCTTACGCATCTTTGCAGCAAGTGCAGGAAACTTCTGGATCCATCAGTTCAGAAAGGACAGCACCCTCAGAGCTGGCAAGGGTTGTCCTTGCTTTGGTTTAAGCCCATTCCCCTTGCTAAAACCACTTGTAAGCTCCGTAGCTGTCACAGTTGCAAGCACTTAAATATGGGAAACATTTCTCACTTGCCTCTCACATTTATTTTGCCTTTAAAATTTGATTACATTAGGAAAAATGCAGTTCTCTTTCCTCTTAATGATATACAGTTAACAGGCTAAACTAACAAAAACAGATTTTAACTGCGCTAAGCTTGTATTTTAGGCAAAGCCATCTTTACCTGTTAAAATACATTAGAACACGTTTGCTTAAATACTACTTGATATACAGCTTCAGACTTAAGAACACTCCAGGGGTTTCTAAGGAAATTTATAATGTACTTCAGCAGTAACTAAGGCTCAGTCGTAAGTATTTTGTCATGTATGTAATCCTCCTGAGGGCAATAGAAGTTTCCACAGCACAGATTTTAGGATGAAGTCCAGGGTTTAAAGGCCTTGTCGATATATATAAAACGCCTTGGGGAGAAAAGACAGCACTGTTTTTTTCAAGTTCAAAATATTTCAGAGAGGATTTTCTGTCTCCCAGTTAGAGGAGAAAAAAAGAATAAAATGACAAATGAAAATTTGTTGGAGGTCTTTCACTTCTCAAGTACTACTTGTCACCCAAATGTACGATCAGGAATTGACCCTAAATGCAGTGTGTCACAGAATGCAAGCACTAGAAGGGCGGATACAAAACAAGTGCCCTGATGCTTGAGGGTTGAAATAGGAATAAAATGACACCAAACTGGGGCATATAGTCATGAAATTAAAATAATTCGTTTTTAGAGACTGAAAGGCTTAGCCAAGCTATGAAGTGAAGGAGAAAATCCTGGGACCCCTCTACTGAATCTAAGATTCCTTCTTAAAATTTGAAATGTGAGGTAACTTTCCTGCCTGTGACTTTTTTTTAGTGATACTATAAGACAATCTCCGGAACAACTTAGTAAATGCATCTCCGCGGGGCTTAACTAAGGGGTCATCCTCACTACCCCCACTGACCTCGTGGAGATGGTTTAATTTTGCATAAGGTGGGCAGGGAAAAATTAAGCTTGAGAAGTTTCTATGCCTAAGTGCATTACAGTGCAGGTGTGTTTATGTATAGAAGTTACTCTGCTACCAGGAGGGTTGTAATGACCTTCTATGGCCATTAGAAAGGAAAGGCATGATTATTTTGCTTAGTTCAAGTGTTTCGTGTTTGTTAGAATTACTTTTGTATGTAATGAAATACAAAGATGTGTCAGCAGTAGGACCATGAAAATTAAGTAAATGCTTAGAAAAACTATTTGCAAAGCATGTAGCATAAGATTCCAAAGGTGTGTTTAGAAAGGTGATTCACTCAATTTACTTCTTAAGAAAACGGCAGTTTTCTCTGTACCCTTTGCTCCAAGGCTGGTTTCGAGCAAGCATCTGGTTTTGTTTCTTAATATTGAGTTGCATTTCTTCCTCTTAATTTCTACCTAATAAGTATAATTAGTGCAGTATTTGTAATACTGTAACGATGATCAGAAATGAAGCTGGCAAAGCTTACACTTAAGACACCACTGTGGTTATAGTTTTCAGTGTGGAAGAGAACTACAAGGGAAACGTCAGGAACAAGCAATTTTATTCTGAAAACCTGATCTTTTGTTTTTCTTCTTCCCTGAGGCAGGACCCTCATTCTAGGGAAGTAACTAAAGACATAAGGCAGTTTTCAGTGTTGTTGTGTATCCATCTAAAAGCCTGATTTTAGGTTGGATTTTCTAAGATGTTGGCCAAATTGTTGACAGAATGAAAGAATACTATATAAACAAGACCATGAATAGTGTGCTAACAGAAGATCCTGAAGTGCAAATCAAATAAGCCAGCCATAAGGCCAGTGGCAGGGAGACTGAATCAAGTGGGGAAAAAAGGAAAGGTTTTAAAATGAGAATGCTAAATATGAGACGGCTAATTGATATCTGCCTCCTGTGATCTGTCAGAGCATTGGTGTAAGATTGCTCAGAGATTATATTGGAAATGCAATGTAACAAGTGATGATACTTGGGAGTAAGCCATGGGAGGATTCGGGAAGCAAAAGGCACTTTTACATTAATTGGCATATGAATGAAGAACCCAGGGAACTGTTTGAAAGTGGGAGCAGTGTGATGACTTTCTCCTCAAACATGGGAAAGAAAGCCATGATGTTCTGTCTGCAGTGCAGCACAGAGTGCAATTATTTCATGAGAGCTTGGAGGAGAATTCAAGGTATGTAATCTCAGAGATATGGAGCGTTTTGTAGTGTCAGTTGTGCTGATCATAGGTGGAGAATATTGTTTGGTACTGTTGGCTGTAAAACTTCCTAAAATGCTGAAAGCAGCAGACTTCATTTGCCTTTTAGTAAGCAAAAATACAGCTTACACATGCACGCTGGACTGTTAGATGCCTGCAGAACTAGATGTCTTCCTGAAGATTTGATCATTTTGCAGTTGCTAGCAAATTTCTAAATAAGCTCATATGAAAAGGCAAATCAGGATTAAGTATTATTCTAAAGTTACAGAAGGAGGCAATTTGACAACTGGTGTTTAAGGAAAGATGAATGGAGTGGATTCGCAGGATCTTTTACTGAAGACACTGAAGCTGTCGCAGGACTCACCACACAGGAGTAAACAAACAAAAAAAGGCGATTATGACTGCTTTAAGATAGGAATCGAGCGTAGAAAAGAGGGAATTGCTGGGAATCAAAATGCAGGCACTTTTGTACTATTTTCAGCACTGTAATATGTGTTAAGGAATAAAGTGAAGAAAAATATAACCTTGCGTTAGGGCTTTTTTGCGAGGTTTGGGTGGAGTTGTAAACTGCAAATCAAAAAAAATTTATGAAGCAAAAATTCTCCTTTATTTGATAAGTTTCTGTTTTACTATTATTTCCTAATGCAGTCTCAATTTAAAATACTAGAAGGAATACTAAATATAAACAGTATTAAAAGGAAACATTGAAATAAATCGTTATGTGTATCTGTGCATTTGGTAGCCACTCTCAGTTGGATATTGTGGCACGATATGAAACAGATCTGTTAAGAGCATTCGTGCACAAAAGTTTCACTGTGGGTTTTGCTGGGCTGTACGGGAAGAAGAGGTTTATTTCTTCATCCAGATGTTGGCACATCTAATGAACAGCTTAGCTGATGTGTCTGCTTGTTAAAACAGCAGATCTTTGGAGACCATAGGGCAATATCTTCTTCAGGACAAAGTTTCAACATAAAAGTTTAAAACTCTATTTCTGAGTGTCACATTTGTCCAGAGAATTGAAATAGGCTTTGTAATCAATATACCAAGCCAAGGCAGCAACACAGCTCTGATTTTTAGCATTACGTTCTAGAGTTATCAGTAACGAAAGGAGACTCTTAGAAAATGCATCTTCTGGAGCCACTGTATGTTTCATAGTCAGAAGCAGACTTCAGATGAGTATATGGGAAAGATCAGATTTGTGGCGTGGACCTACCATATCACATCAGAGAGCCTTCAGGGCTCATGAACCCCCATGGTGATGGCAGTTGAAATTATTTTTTCAAATATCATGGGTAAAATGAGATCTGTATTTTGTAACAACTTTTTATTTGAATGCAAAGTTATCTCCTGCTGTAATCAACAAGATACAGGCAATTCCAAGGCAACTACTGTCCCCGTTTCTTTTTCCCCTTTTTCCCCTTTTTCCCCTTTTTTCCCCTTTTTCCCCTTTTTCCCGTTTTTCCCGTTTTTCCCCTTTTTCCCCTTTTTCCCCTTTTTTCCCCTTTTTTCCCCTTTTCCCTCTTTTTTCCCCTTTTCCCCCTTTTTCCCCTTTTCCCCCTTTTTTCCCCTTTTCCTGCTTTTTCCTTTTTTCCCCTTTTCCCGCTTTTCCCCTTTTTCCCCTTTTTTCCCCTTTTTCCTCTTTTTTCCCCTTTTCCCCCNTCATTTGCCATCCGTGAGAGAGGATGCAACTGGTATCACTGAAAGGCAAGGGTTTTCTGTACCCGTTCCCTGCAGTCTTTGATGGCGTTGTGAATGGAGCTTCTGAAATGCCTCCTACAGCTATGCAATTTGTCTCCACATAAATGTATTTTGAATGTGCATGGTTACCAGATGGAATTTCACATTCAGCGTATTAAGGGGACCAGATGAGCATGGAGAGGCTGCACAGGCCGTGCATTGTGCTTCCGATATTAGTGGATTCCTTCTCACAGAGGAAGTGGCCTGTAATGGGAAGTCCCATCTGTCACTGAAATACTTGTTGAAATTGAATGTTCTGATTGAGGTTGTCCCTTCCCTTCCCTTCCCTTCCCTTCCCTTCTGCTTCCCTTCCCTTCCCTTCCGCTTCACCTTCCTCCTTTCCTTTTTTCCCCTTTCCCCCTTTCCCCATTCTCCCTTTCTTCCTTTCTCCCTTTTCATCTCTCACCAGCTTTCCCACCCCACACACCTTCCAAGTTTCCCCTTTCATGAGCAATGGGCTTCATGAAGAACTTGGCAATGCAGTGTTTCAGAATGATGGAAAATTCAAGAACATAACATAGTATCAGTTTCATCACATTTGGTTAGCTGCTTCTGCCAATTAATTCCTTAGACAAACCCTACTGAAGATGGAATTTGAGGGAAAGGCAGTTAATGTCTGGATATCAGTACCCCAATAATTCTGGAGGCATATAGTTAGATTTATTATCTTTCTGCTTGCTTTGTTTTGTTTCTTTTCTTCTTTTGCATTTTCAAAGAAAATATTTCAATATATACCATTTATTCATAAGTTCCATTATTCTATTCACTTTGAAAAAATGAAGGTTTTTGTGGCTGCAATATTGTGGATGAGTGATGTCTGTAACCAATAGAAATGCCTGAAAGCAGGCTGAAAGAAGGACACCAGGCTTTCTGAAATGCTTTCTGATTGAATATGAGATACAGGAGCATCCAACTTGCTTTAACAATGAAAACTTTTTTTCCTGTGTAAAAATAGATCACAGTGCAGTGACCCCAGAGGGAGAGTAAGGATGAAAAAGACGTGTGTTTCTCTCAAACTCCTGACTGTATTGTTACCACCTGTGTGAAAGGATGACAAATGCGAATTGCACTGCTTCCATATTCTTTGAATTAGAACTTCGTGTGTGCTACACTGTTTTGACCTCTTCAAAATTTTGTAATTCAATTAGCAGGTTTCTTTTTCCTTATCCAGTCAATTTTCAATGCGAAAGAAAGAATAGATATTTACCACGGTGAAAACACTTCATTCTTTTCAGAGTCTGATTGCATATCTTGAATGCAGGTTTTATGAATGCATTATTGTATGAATTTAAAGCAGAAGGATAAAGAAACAACAAACAGCATTAACCAGCGGGGATAAAAAACTACTGAATTAGCTAGAAAAAATTTTACTCCTTAGTCACTAATTTATTGGTTTGCCATGGGATGTGCCCTGCTGCACCTGCCTTAGCAAAGTGTTCAAATGTTATTTAGTTGGCGCACAAAGTTGGCAGAGAAATAGAGATTTTTTCACCTCAAGGTCGCTGGTTACAATCAGGGCAGGCTGTTAATGGTTTAATGATGTTGTAGTCTGATAGTTCAGAATAAATATGTCTATATTCGAAGAAACACTCCGCTAATTCACATAATAGGAACACTGAGTAGCCTGCCTTAGCTGCCTAAAAGTTAGGTGTCCTGGCTAACCTAGCTGTCTAGGCTTCTTCTGTAATCCATAGGGAGAGGGATTTTCAGAGTGATTCATAGTCTTTTAAGATATGTGTCTAAAATAGATGAGATGACTCATCCTCTGGAAGTACCTGCCACTCTGTTGACAACAGAGGGAGACCTAGATGACTAACTTATCCTACATAGCTAAATTCTGGACTGCTAAGTAATATGAGAGAGATCTCAGCACCTATGTCTTTTTCTTCTAATGAAAAGTGGCTGAAGTGTGTACACATGATGAAAAAGTCTGTAAGACCGTTGGTCACACGGTACATGCTGAAAAAGAGGTGGACCTACATTGCTGTCCTGTTGTTATCTTTCGCAAAGAGGTTGATTTTATTTTTTGCTAAATTAATCTGTACCAAGGGGAGGAAAAGAAGATGTGTCTTCATCTTAAAAATGCCACTGGAAAGGGATAAGTGTTATTTATGTTGCACAAAAGAATGAAACAGTGGGCATGATATTTATTCTGTATCAATTTCCATTGTTGAATTTGCTTTGTATTTATACTAGAGGAATTAGACGTAAAATCCATTCACTTGGTGTTTATACACTAAAGGTTGTTCATATGATGCCTAGGTACAGCATAGACTTTGAAGATCTGCAGTCTGCAGGGGTATGTACGTGACACCATCAACTGGCTTCTCCACTGCTTCAGGTGCTTGGAATATTGAGGGGCACTTTTTTGAGGAACTTACAAAAATTAAACTTTAAACTCATTGGTATTTAATGAAATACAGTGACTTGGCCAATTTGGAATTACTACTGAAGTGCCAGTAATTTCAGGAAGTATTCACAGCACCCGATTTTAGACATTGACTTAGGTTTCTAAATAAAGAGTCTAGACACCTTCTGTAACCAGTGGAGAAGAGCTGGCACTTCCAGGGAACAGCTCAGAGCAACCAAGATCAGCAATAAGTTAGTGATCTGGATTGCCCTCTGGAAGACTTACTTACATTACTGCCTGGCTTGGATATTCCAGAATAACCTCTGAGATACTTATTCTTCTGTATTTGCTATTAGGGGAAGCCTGGCCTGCTTTCGTAGGTTGGTGGAGAGGGCAATGTGAAAACTACTCTTATTGTTTCCTGTCATCATTTTTAGTACAGCAATATGTAGTCAGCTCAGAACAGAATATTTTCCTGAATATATTTAGAATATATTTCTGAATCTTGGGCTTAGTTTGCATTACAGGTGGTTGCTGCATGGTAAATGTTTATAGTATTCTCAGTTTTAAACTTTTTTCTGTCTTAACTTAATTGAGTGAGCACCTCCCACATGCCCAGAATAGTCAGCAAAATCCATTTGGTTTTCTCACAGAGCATGACTTCATTCTGCGTGCTCCCTGTTTGAATCATAAACAGTTCTGATCTCCACGGTGTCTACAGGGTCTTCAGTGCTGAGCTGCTGGATGGCATGAACACCACAAGACTCTCCACGTTGCATTCAGAGTGTTGGAATGCAGTGCTTTGGCTCAAAGTCAGACAAATTTTTAGATTCTTCTGTCAGTCAACAGTTTCTTAACCTGAAGCACTATAATCCTACTATAGCTTTGAAAGTACAACAACTCTGGTTGTATAGTGCTGTATTTAGATTGCACAGAGCTTATAAATTCAGTTGTTTGAACTGATTTGCTACGATTTGAAAAATGACCTACAGAATTTAGGAGACTTGGGTGAAGGGAACACACAAAGATCTGCCTTGGTCAATCTCCATTGTATACAGAGAGAAAACTGCAAGATGTAGAATGTTATGTTATTGTCTGGAAGAGGTGTTTCAAAAACTTCTGGGAGAAAAAGGAACATGTTACAAAAAGATGAGGGACAGCTCTAAATGCTTTACCATGGGCGTTGTCTTACAGGGAAAGGGTTTAGATGACAAAATTAGTATGGTAACCGTAAGAAATAGTGAAAGCATTCACTGGAAAGTAAACAACCTTGAATCTGTTGGATACACTGAAATTCCACTCTTTGGTTGTTCTTGTTTTAAAGACAAAGGAAGGTAAAATTGCAAAGGACACAAGGGTGTATCCAGGGGAACATCATTTATGGTTGCCGGAGTTGCTGAATGAGGCTCAGTTGCTAGATACCGGATAACAAGGAAGAACCAATCTGTCACTGTTTGGTTCCATACAGAAGATTTGTCTATAATAGGGAGCATTAAACTGAGTAATGGAAATTACTTGAGCAGCTACTGAATTAATTTTCATTTTAAACATGCTATTGTTTAAAGATAACGACCAGCTGGACAGCACGGCAGATTTCGTACCTGAGTGCATGTGTTAAAAAGGACTGTGAGAAGTTTGCTGGTTTTGAGTATGAACCTGACTGTGCTGTCAGTTAACATCTCCCTTACCTAGGGCAAAACTTTAAATGATGCATACTATAGTTAGGAGTTGGGTGTGGTATCCTGCAGTCATTACCTCATCCAAACTGCTGTTATTTAATCAAGAAATGTAATTGTTTCTCCAGCGAGTGATGAATGTGATTCATTATATCTGATCTTTTTTTGTACCATTCCAATACTGGTATTGCTGGCTCAGAAGACTTTTAGGAAAATCAAAAGGAGACTGCTAGTTAGGAGCATTTCTCTGTCAGTTTGAAATCCCCAAGCTGTAGCTTCAAACTCTGCAGTGAGTGCTCTGCAGTAGTACCAAGAGAGCTGAAATAATCAACAATAGGAACCTTTTATCTCATGCCTGAAATCCATAGATAGAAAGTGAATGTATATATAAATATTTCTCTTTAATATTTCACATCATGCTTCCACTTAAGAAGTTTAAAGTTCTTTCACTGAGAGTGGACATAAGCCAAACCAAGCCACAGGATTAATCATAAATAATTCACATGAAATCCCTCTACTAAGATATCCCACAATTTCATAAAGAGTGAACACATGTTCTGAGAATACATAAGGATTGCTAAAATTAGCTTGCTTTAACACGCCTGGGAACAACACACAAAGCTGCTGTTGCAGTTTTTCTGACATAGCTGATCATGTTGCTGACTGTTCACAACAATTAAATACTCTTTTTTTGCTTTTTTCTTAGAACTGCTTCCAGATTAGAAAGAAAAACTGAAAATTCTGAACAATGTTGACTGGTGAAGGCTACAGAACAACTATTGCTGAAATAAACAGGATTAGTTTGGGATTACTTTCTCTACAAAGACTCTGCAGCAGTGCCTTACTCCTCCTTGCTGAGAAACGTCAGCCCTTTCAGGTCTCCATGGTTATCTCACAGAATGAAAAGTAAAAGCATTCTGGGCTGATTATATAAAGACTTGTAAAGGGTAAGTGCAAACTGAAAAACAGCATCTGAGGACTAAACAGTGCGTTTTCAGATGACTGAGTATGCATATATATGGTTGGAGAGATGAGCAGCAGCCCTAAACTGTGCAGCATGGGACAGACATTGGTGTGGGGAAGGTTCAAAACAGGCCTTAGTGATTTATCAGTAAACATTTTAAACATGTACATAGTGGTTTGATTAAGGCAACAAGAAATGATAAGTAGCTGAATTTTATTTGGAAACAACATCAATGTTTCAGTTTTTAAATTTAAACACCACTAAAGCACAAAATATCTAATATTCCTCAAACACCTGCACAAAAGAGATTCAAGAACACAGTTAAGGGAAGGATAAGCTTGCATACGGATGTGCATACCATTAAAGCTGGGAAGTGGTGGATTTCTGCCATGTTCTGTAAGTGTAAGATACATAAATTAGAATTGCTCAGGGATAGTGTTGCTTACAGGAATTGCTTCTCCACTGATTTTCATTTATGAATAAATGAGTTTGGTGTGACTACTGCTGTCTCATGGCGATCTCAAACTGCAGAAAATATCCTGTCTGCAATGGCTTGCAGATACTTAATGGCCATAAGCTAAGTTTCTCAGTATTGATTACAGGTGCGTTATGTTTACAGGCAACTCAGACCTGGGAGAACTGAAATACACCCAAAAGAAGTTTCATATTGAGGTGAAGAAGCAGTCTGAGAAAATCAGGATGCGGTTCAGGCACAAATTCAAAGTGCTGCTCTGTTTAGATGATATTTTTTATCTAAAATGTAGGCATGAGGAATGGATAGTGGTACTTAAGTTAAGCATGAGTCAACAATGTTGTATTACTATAAAAACAGTAAACGTGCTGGGGAGACATGATAAATCTTCAAGTATTGAAAAGACTTGGAAATAGGAAGAGAGTAGGCTGTTCTCTTGGCTAATGGAAATAGGGGGGTATAAAATGGGCTTAAATCACAGGAAATTTTCATGTTAAATATTATCATCGCATTATTTTTGCTAGAAATGTTGAGAGCACTGGGACTGTTAATGCTTTGCTGCTTGCCTGTTTGTGAGCTGGTCAGACAACTATCTGTCAGGAATGATGGATAGAATTCATTCTGCCTTGGGACCAGAATACATCTTTTGGTTCTTACCATCTCTGGATCCTATCATTCATTATGATGATAAAACTTCCCAAGCTGTTTCATGCAAATATGCATAAAGATTCAAACCAAAGGTAGTATAAAGCCTTCAGCGCGAAGCACTGCATGGGACATGCAATTTTCCTCCAACATAAAATCGACTTCTGTTTTCAGTGAATAGTCAAACTTCTAATTTAGCTTTGATTTCACATAATTATCTCAGTGTCATTTTTTTTCCCACAATATCACATCTTACCCATAGATTCCTGTATCAGAATAATATCTTTGCCACCTTCCTCCTCCTGAGGCTTGGTAGGTTGGGACAACACAGAAAATGAAATTGAAATTACGGTGGCCTCTAAACTCAATTCAAATCAACAGCATGTTGCTGCTGTTGAAAAAACAAAGCATATTCTGTGATGGATTTAATAAATGTCATTTGCGCTGGAACTAATTGATCCACCCTTCTTGATATTGATAGGGCATCAGCTGGGCTACCACAGGGCAACACTCCTAGAGAGAAACCAGAGGACAGTAAATACAAACATTCTAGAAAATGCAACCTGTAAGAGACAGTAGAATGCAGTGTCAAAATGGAAAGCGGAGAAATATCCCTCTCATTGAGGTGTCTGACTTGCACTTTAGCTGTATGTATATAGGGAAGAGATTTACTGTTTAGTGAGGTGTACATTTATAAAGAACGCTCCCAGGGGAATGACGTTAACTCTTGGAGAAGCTGTTATGAAGGCAAGAGTTATCAGTTAGGAAAGATAGTAGTTAAATTTGTATAAAAAATGTATTCAATATGTGTTTCTATATGAAGATAGTTCTAAAGCAATAGAAGCTCCATTTCATTGCTACTTCTTTTAACATTTCTTTGGGAAAATTTTAGAAATGGGCTGCCCAAATATCTTTCAGGACTGCTGAATCTTCTTAACAGATCCATCCCCATTTTGGGACACTTCCAAAGCTGAATTCCTGTGTTTTCTATTACTTTATAGAGTTTGCTCTTGGTATGTGTGAACAACTTTTCTTCCTATTTTCATTCTGTCACTGTGCTCAGAAGATCTAAGCCAGTGGAAAAGTAGCCTCCAGAAGGTAGTGCTCGTAGGTTTCATCACTGTCAGAAAATATAACCCAGTACCACAGAGATCATTTCTGAGGAAGAGTTTTATGATCAGAACACCGTATGTTATTATTAGGTCTGGTTGGACACATGCAGTGTTTTCTTTCTCTGGGGACTTGGTGAGGGATGGTTGCCCCTGCTACCCACAAAACAGAGGCTTCCTAAGGCAGTTCACCCTTAGTCTTTCATTTATAGCCCAACAGCCCTATGATTAAACTGCAAAATGAGAATATGCATGAAATATGTACTTTGCAGTGGCTCACTGATCCAAAATACTTATCCCAATCCACAGTTCAGATGAAAAAGAACCCGAGAGACAATTTAAAGATCTTTCTCTTTAAGGAAGATCAAATGTGTTTTATTTTATATTGCTGCAGTAACTGGAATCTTCAGTGAGGGTGGACTGCAGTTTGCTGGGTCATACGAGCACATAAACCTTCGTTTCCACCTCAAAGCACCTGCAGTTTCTCTGACTCCAACCTCTGTGTATCTGATAACACCATTTGCTAAAACAAAAGACACTGAGAAATGCCTGTTTCACAATATACACCTTCATAAATATAAAGGCGTTGAAGTGTAGACGTATCCAAACCGAAAGGAAGAGAACTAATCTCATCTGATGGCTCTCAGATTTGATGTAGTTTTCAGATACCTCACACCACTCACAGTACCTTAATCCACTGCGGAAAGACCTTTCCAGACTAAAGTGACTCAGGATTTTGCACAGCTATTCAGTGCAATCAAAGGATATTTGAGAGTATTGAAAGGAAGGAAGCATTTCCACAGAAAGGAAGTTTAGATAATTAGCATTACATAGTTTGTGGAGCCAGTTTTGAGACTTGCTTTTTGTGTGTGTGTGGTTTTTATTCGTTACTTTTCATAGTGAATAAACTATCTTTCCTAAAACCTACTTTATCTTTTTTAAATTATTTTTTTCCTCTATTTTAATATAGGATATTAAAAGGGTTAACGACGAATTTGCAGCCTTTAATAAGGAAGTACTTTTGCTTACAAACTGTTACAGTGCAAATGACCCCTGTCTATTTTAAGCAGTGCAGAGATTGTTTCTGTTTGCACAGCAGTAGTCAAAGTAACTCTTTTGTACAGAGAGAAAATATTTGAATGAAAGGCTGAGGTATGTGCAGTCAGTAGTGTCTGTGAAACACTATTGGAAATCTGTCATTAGTAAAAGTTTTCAAATTTCAGAAATTTAATTGGTTTTCTCAATTTCCTGTGAGACAAAAAGAAAAATCTAAGGGATTTTTTCCATTATATGTAAGTGACAGCAGACTCATCTTTTAAAATAATCATCAATTTCCTTATTAGAAGTTCTTGCTTGGATTTTTATAGAATTCTTCTAAACTATCATTTATCTTATATTGAACAGTAGGTTCCCTGAAATAATTACTTTCTGCTAGAGCATGTTTGCATCTTTCTTACCTGTTCTATCAAGAAGCATCGTTCCATTCATCTTACTCCCAAATTTCTTCTGGGTTTTAATTTCAGAATTTAAAAGTCACTCTTAATGTTAACTGGAAGTAAGTGTTGCCAAATATCTGAACAGACAACAATGCACCTGCAGATCAAATAGTAAATCTGGTGTCTGGAGTTTATTCCTTTTTGAGTTTATGGTCTATCAACAGCTATGTTAAAAAGATTTCCTGCAAAAATCTGTCAAATATATATAACACTTCATTACCTTAATTAAAATCTTAAAACTAGCTGGAAAATTTACTACAATTAACTATTAGTAAAAGGATATCATGTAAAGAAACTTGCTTTGTACAGAATGCATGTTAATACTTTAGAGATCAAGGAAGACTGTAGAGGGTCTGGTTATAACCTGTGATTTTTAAATTGGGCTTTGATTGTGCATAGCTTTAAAGACCTACTCAGGATGCTTTCCAAAGGAAAATGAAATTTGTTTTCTCTGTGTCCTACTTTCAGCTTTCTTTTCCAGTTCCATGCCTCGTGTCTAATCCTTCCAAAACTTTTGAATCTAGTCCCCCATTTCAACCAAATCTGAGACAGAAGACAACTTTGAGGTAGTTTTTGCAAGTTTCCTGAAGTCAGTGTCCTGAAGATCTTGACAAGTTGGAGAGTACACAACCAATGCAACAAAATGGCTCAGAGGTGGAGAAAAGAAAGTGGAAGACTGAATTTGTTCATTTTGGCTATGTGATGGCAAAGACTCCACAAAGGCATGATAACAATCTTTAAATACTTCAATGGTGTAAAAAAAGAGAAGAGTTTTGTAGTTCAAAGAACGGGATATGGAGCTGAGAAGGAAATGAAGAAAAAATAAATTGTGCTGGGATACAGTTGCTTTTGGTGTCATTTGTTCTTTGCAACATTGCTCCTCAAAGGAAGAAGTCTCCTTTTCTAGAAAACCACCAGTAAATGGCCATCAGTGAACAGTCCTATGTGAAGGCAAGGAGTCACTGAACTAATTCCTGGCTTAACAATATATAACCCTAAAGGAACTAATGTGACTGTATTGTTTGATCTACTCTGCAACAGATGGAACATCTAATCCTGATTGGATTCAATCATACATTTAAAAGATTCCTTCTTGTCCATTACGTATGGTTGCGTCATGCAATTTCTTTTTTCCAGTTCTTCACCTGAAATATTCTTAAACAGAGAACCAAAGCTAGAAGACAGACAATTTGAGAGCATCAATGTGAGCCTTATACTTGTAGGAGAGGAGAGGGAGGGTTGACAAATGTTGATAAGTGCCTAGCTGAGTAAGTCAGCCTGGTGAGTTCCCCAGTAGAATTTCCTGGAACATGCAATGAGCTTTCTGACCAAGTGGTCCTAAAGTACCCAGCTAATTCTAGTGAGTGAAAAAGATGGAGCACTGGATGCTAAGCTGCCTCTTTTTGATCAGTATATTTCTGGTACAAATACAGAATACAGGAATCTCACAGTCTAGAAATACAAGGTGCAGCACTGTCCTTTCTATAAGATCATTTCAGCATTGCTTGGTACATTGCATTGCATATTCTTTGTCAAGAATATTCCCACTGCCACCCTCTCCTCTCTGCTGGTCCAGTCCCGCAGAGCTGGACATGGCAGCAGCTGAATGAGACACAAAAGCAGAGCAGACCCTCTGTGATAGAGAACTCAATTTTTTCCCATGGTGTGATTTTTTTTTTTGGTTAATTATGAACTCACAAGCAAAATATTATGTTGTTTTCTCCCCAAATGTGTTTTCTCCATCCTAACTGTAATTCCCTTTCATAGCACAATAAACCTAATCTGGAGCTGCATTTGCTTGGCCTTTTGTGCTCATTTCCACTGTACTGGTAACTGAAAGTTTTCTTGAACTCAGCCTGCATCTTTCCTTACCTTCTTTAAAGAGGCCTACCAACATGAAATTACCCAATTGATAATAGCTAAGTTGTGTAACAATAGATGCATCTTATTAAAAACCTTTCAAGCTATTCACAAACTGTCTGCTTTACCTGTATACATCGTTTTACCATTTTCTCCCCATGTCAATTTACTGATCATACACATCTGTGGTTCTCATTTCAAATGAGACTGTGTCATTGAATTCTACAAACATGTAGATGCAGAGCCTTGCAGTAATGCTTACATGTAAACTGTATTAAATTTGAAGTCTGATTGTGAAGCTGCCTGAAGTCCCAGGAGATACTTGCAAAAAAATATTTCAGGATTGAAAATGGAAATGATAAATTATTTGAAGCAAAAGCTCCAAGCCCCATGTGTTTGTGCAGCATCCAGCACAATATACCTGTGCCTAGAGCTCTTTTGTTCTGTTAGTGTATGTGACAACCCCAGATTATATTATTTATAAACTGTATCATTTTTCACTTTTTTTCGTTTCTTGTCATGAATGTTTTTAATCTTCCCTCAGTCCCTCAATGCCACTAAAGCTTCCTTCCCCTGTTACGAATACATATCTTCCTATCCATCACATATTAATTTGGAAAAAAAAGAAGATAATTTTAAAGAGTTAAATAAACAATAGGTCTCAGTTTTGAATAAACAAAGCCATAGTGCTCAATATTCCGCAGCTGAACACAGCAATTCATCCTTTGTGGATACCAGAACTTCTAACGACTCTAAAATAAATGGGCACAGTCCTGAATTCTGAGGCTGACTTGTTATCTGCACATGTACTTTTCAGATAACAGGCATTAAATAATTCACTAGACAAAGTCTTATTTCAATTAAAATGGTAAAACTGATAAAGAAGTTTTCTTTACTTTTGGGAACAGATCTCTGGCTTGTAATTGCATTAATTACAAATACACACAGTTGAAAAGTTGTTCAAATGCAAATGTTCTTAATGAGAAGAAAGCAACTGGGAGTATCATTTTTGGATGTTGCAGTTAATGAAAGTATTTGATTTTGCTTTAATTGCACTTTTAATAAAATAAAGTGCTCTCACAGTGATGAGATTTCATTAATACAGTATCATTCCACAGCACTGCTAGAACCTGCAAAGGTTGTTGATGTTGGATGGATCAGTCAGCGTCAAGCCCTCAGTGGGGAGAGCTGAATCAAATAGCGCTCGTTCTTGGGCAAAGCTCTATGTCATGAGGTGCTGATCTCTGGCTAACAGCAGTGTGCTAAAATACATGACCAAAACAGAGCACTGGGCAGACAATTTATGCCTTAAAAATCACAAGGACGAAGTAAATAAAGTGTGAGACCCACTGTTTTCGTAACTTTGTATCACTGAAAAGGGAGAGCCATTTTGAGAACACCTGGTCTAGTTTTTCTCTACCATTTTCAGCGCAAGAACTACACTAGGAAAATATCCACACACAATCTAATATACCCAAGTGTTAATTTAAAATCAAATAAAAATAAAGCTTAAAATGGAAAAAAAATATTTTCCTCCTTTTCTTTCCTTGCTTGCTCTGAAACCTGTTTGTGCAGTGCAGGAGTCATTTCACCAAAAATGATGTGCTCTCTTTGGGCAGCTCGTGTTTCCACATGGCATGTTGAAGAGCACTCATCTAGCCCACCCCTCTGCCCATGAGGCACGGTCAGCTATGCCCAAACTATTCCCTACGGAAGTTTGTTCCACCTTGTATTTAAAAACCTTCTAAATGCCTTCTAAAATTATTTTTATCATTATGTAAATAATTTATATCTCCTAGGATATGTTAACCAAACCCAGAGATCTTTGATTTCTTTTCTTTCCCGTGGAAACATGTTGGTTTGACTCTTTTTAACCTTCAAATAGTTGATATTATAAGAGTTTGGACTTCCCTAAATTTTTCCTAGTATTTTGTCAGATGTTGGAGGGAATTGCAGTGATTTTCTTCAAAAGGATTGATGCCAAGATGGAATTATCTCCTTCCCCAAATTTCTTTCCCCCAATTTTTTTTCTATGCTAAATTACTGTTAAAAACAACCAAGTATAGAATGAATATTGATGGATTACTCTCACATCTTTCACTCTCTGCCCCTGCTCCACATGAGGTCCCTCCCATGGGATTCCATCCTTCCTAAACTGATCCCACGTGGGCTGCAGCTCTCCAAGCACTGCTCGAGTAAGGCTCCGTACCGCGGGGGCCACCCTGGAGCAGACTGCTCCAGCACAGGTCCTGTCATGGTTTTGACCCAGCAGACAGGTAAGTGCCACACAGTTATTCACTTACCCTCCCCCCTCCCCAAATGGGATAGAGGAGAGAATTAAGAAAAACAATACGGTAGAACTTGTGGATTGAGATAAAAGCTGTCTTAGTAGACAACAGAGAGAATAAAAGAAATACCAGTACATATATATATATATAAATAAGAAACAATAGATTATACACAAAGCAAGGGACCAATAACAAATACTCAACCAGCCAGCAGCCTCTTCCTCCAAAAAAGAGACTCCCCTTCCGTAGAAATCACCTGATGTCATATGGTATGGAATAGCTCTTTGGTCAGTTTGGGTCAGCTGCCCTGGTCCTGTCCCCTCCCAGTTCCCAGCTCCTTATGCCTCTTAACTGCTTCACTGAGGAACAAAATATGTCCTTGGCTGTGTTCAACACTGCCAGATGTTATCAGTTTTGTTTTTCTTCTGGGAACAAAACATAGCTTCATACCAGACACTGTGAGAGAAGTAACTTCTGTTAGAAACTAAGACAGGTCCCCACTGGCAGCAGCTCTCCTAGCCCTCCTGCCCCACCATGGGCTCCTCTCCATAAGCTGCAGCTCCAGCCCGGGGCTGCTCCTGTGGGGGCTCTCTGTGGGCTGCAGCCTCCTCCAGGCCACATCCACTGCTGCACCGTGGGCTCCTCCGTGGCTGCAGGTGGAGATCTCTGAGTGGTGCCCACGGGCTGCAGGGGGACAGCCTGCTGGGCTGCAGGGAACTTCTGCTCTGTGCCTGGAGCACCTCCTGCCCTCCTTCTGCACTGACCTTGGTGCCTGCAGGGCTGCTTCTCATTTTCTCTGTCTTCTCTCACAACTGCTGTTGTACAGCAGTTTTCCCTTTCTTAAATCTGTTCTCCTGTAGCACGCTCAGCCTCACTCATGGCTCAGCTCTGGCAGCAGTGGGTCCCATTGGAGCAGCTGGAGCTGGCTCTGATCTGACATGAGGCAGTGCTGGGCTCTGTTCACAAAGACCACCCCTACAGCTCCCCACTACCTGAACCTTGCCACATAAGCCCCACGTACTGCCTGGTACCCATGAAGAGCTGTATCTAAAACCCAGTGGGTTACATCTCTTCATACGTCAATTTAGAATGCCAGGCTTTCAAACCAGTTCTAAATTTAAAGAAAGAGTGAAATCCAGAAAGGTTTGGTCTTTTTGCAGACAATTTATGAACAGCAAAAAGGTAGAATTAATCAAATAAATAGGAATGTTTTCGTTTAATCACTATTAACGTAGTTGAAGGTGTGATAAAACTTTCCCATAATAAATCTCAGTTGTTTGTATCATATATAATGAAGAAACCTAGTTATTTTTAGCATCTCGACAGAATATAATTTGATATAGTGACAGAGTGTTAATTTTATAATTTTTTTCAAAGATGCAAGTATTTCAAAGGTATGTACATGGAAAATTAATTTTTCATAGATATTATGCATAAATGAAATGTAGAAAAAAATGTGCATATCTTAAATTGAATAGATTTGCCAGAGAACCCTGATAAGCTTCCACCTGCTGTCAATTTTCTTCTGAGATGAAAACACTACCAAGAAACAAAAACAGATGCCTAAACACGTATTCTCAGAATGGAAGAGATTTTTAATATTAGATGGATTAGAAGTTCTCACAGATTTTGAATCTAAGCAAAAACCTATCAGAGCTCATGGAGATCTCTGTAAACTGATCAGAGTGAGAAGGCCACTCACATGACAATTGCTGTGTTTTACAAAGGAAAAAAAAATTAGAGCTTTGCCCCACGAGCTCTTCTTAGGCTGGACAACTTCTAATACTTTTTTTTTTTTTCAGTACACCAAAGAAATAAATTGGAGTTAACTATTTAATTCTCAATCATATTTATCCCAGTCAGTGAGTTTTGTCCCATCCGTGTGAAGAGGCAACCTTAAAAAGTCTGCAGTACTACAGTGCATGTGGGTAGGTTGGATGGAATTTCAACTTGCTGGGTTTTGTTTAAGCTGAGATCAATGAATGGCACCTGCTGCAGAACCGAAGCCTAAACACCCTGTGTTTAGAGATGAAGCATTGCTGCTGTGTCACTTTACTGAAGTTTTGAGCTTTTAATGTATGTGTGAACAGGGCACAGCTGGACATCCAGAAAGTGCTTTCTTGAAGAAGGCCGGTTATGCAAGTGTGTGCTTGCCAGGGGAACAGGAAAGGTAATAGGAGTGAGGTAAAGGGAGAGGCAAGAACAGGAGGGAATGGCATCATGCTGCGGAAGGCAAGAGAGGATTGTAAAGTTCAAGCCAGAGAGGACTGAAAGGACTGAGAGGGAGCAGGGACAGGTGACTGGAGGTGTGGAGTCTGTCCAAGTTTTCTGTTTTCTTCCCTTGCATGTGAATGACAGCTAGACAGCTCTAAGCATTTCACCTTTCTCTCACAGAAGCTGTGAAAGGGGCTATTCATGACCTCATCTGCGCATTCTGGGGATGTGGCTGGAGTTGTTTCAGGTTGTTTATTTAGCTCCAGGAGTACCCATACGCATTTGATAGTATTTGGATGCATGACCTAGAGAACCTTTTCCTTTTCAAAGCACAGCTGTTTTAAGTACTCTAAAAGTGCATGCTTGGTCAATTTCTTTTGTGCATTGTAGTAATGCAGGTCCAGAGACGTGCTTTTGGGAATTCTTGAGTGAGGTGTTATTCAGAGAGAGCCTTCTGGGGAAGAAAGAGAGAGCTTTCTTACAACTGTCAGAGTCTATGAATGTTGGCTTTTTTTTTTTTCTTTTCTTCAGAAATACAATTGCTGTATTGAAATGAAAAAAGAGAATGAGATCTGGGTGGCCAAAATGGAGAGAGTAACTTGCACACTGTTAAATAGTGAAGGAAATAATGACAGAAAGAGACATCAATTTGTTTTTAAATACTTTGTATTACTGCAACTGTCATGTTCTGAAACCTTAGTGACATCCTGAGCTATAGATCCAAGTTTCTTTTCAGTTTTCTGATAGAGTATTTCAGGCACAGCTGTAATCCCCATTGTGTTACAACAAAACAGTGGCTGAGGGGTAAGAACAGGGCACTCCCAGCGCCTCTGCAGCTGGTGGGGAGAAGAGAGATGTGGGATCTCTAAAGCCACTTGCTGGCCTCGGTGGGGACTGGTGACCATGCCCTTTGAGCTGACCCTTTCCTCATCTGAACAATCTTGACAGTGCTATTTCCCCCTTGAGTGGGAAAGTGCCAGTGAAAAACATTCTTTGGTTTTACATACCTGAATTAAATCACCATCGCCACATCTTAAATGAACATCTGCAATTGCTTTAAAGTTCACTAACCAACTGTGGATGCACTCTCTTCAAGTAAAAGTAATTTACTGCTGAAAAACTCTGCTAAAGCAATAGACACATTCCAGGCGCATCACGTGCACTTTCAGAATAGGAAAGCCAACAAATATTAGGCTTCTAGCAAACTATGAAATGAAGAGTTATTTTAAGTTCTCAAATAACCTTAATTCTTCTATCTTATGTGAACAACGGCCCAATAAACACACAACTTCTGTCTTTCTCCTGAAAACTGTAATGAAAGATTAGCTACTGACATCTTCTCTGCGCTCAAACTTGTCCAAAAAGTACAGCTCACCTGCTAAATTCTACAGCTACCTTACCCTTCTCTTCCTAGTCATTTATCCTTATGCAAATGAGCAATGCAACAATATTTTATCATTTTCCCATTAGCTACTGCACAAATTATATTACTTTCCTGCTTCAGCCCTGACACACTTTACAAGAAAAAGACCTGGGAAGTGACTATGCCACCCCATTACCTATGAAAATGCTGAAACATAGTATGTTGTATCTAGTAAGGCACTAGCACATCTCTATTTTTCCTTGATCTCATACCAAATTCTGAGAGAGGAGCTCCTGTTCCTTCTGTGCAGAACATCCCCTGATGTCTCTTCTCAGACCCACAGCTCACGCAAGCTGCTCTTGTTGCACACAGCAGCTATTCCCACCAAGAGCAGGGCACTGGGACTTTTTGCAGGCTTACGATATCTTTAGTGGTACAAAAAGACAAAGGTCTAGGTCTCCTGAAGTGTGAAATTCCAGTTGTAATCACTAGAACTGGATTGCCTCAAATACTGGGGCCAAATATAAGTCTCTGAAGCATCAAGAGGTAGGAGAGATCTCAAGAGATTATGCAGTCCATTCTTCCAGTAAGATGCAGGACTAAATATACACAAGCCATTAAGGTCCATGGAAACCAGCAACAAGGTTCAGCGTAGCTGAGCAATCCCATCTAGCTCAGCATCTACTGGTGTGACCTTGGCCTGCAAGGGTGAGCGAGGAAAACAGTCATAAAGGCCTGGAGTGTCTAGAAGGGTTCTGGTCACCTCCACAGGCCCATCCATACGTTCAATGCTGCAATCTGCTGCCATGCTCAATGGGCAAGAGCATTTTATTTCTGTATGTGACCTGCATAGCTATTCCAGACTAAAACCAAAGAGATGAACAACTGGACCACACTGGTGTGGCACATAGCTGACAGGTATATTTTTAACATGTTCCTGCTCTCAAATGGCAGGTATTCCACAATGTCCCAGCTCATCTCTTTTAAGGCTTATAATTAGAAGACAAACTGTTGATAAATGTTCCTTAAGCATGATTGAAAATCATGCTTACTGAAAAGTAATTGTACAATATTTTCATCTTTTCAATAGAATGGAGTCATCTTGCCTAAGGGTAAATATCTGAAAGCTGGTTGTCGATGTCTAGACTCATCAACCTAGATTCCCTTTATAGCCATCTGAAAGAAATAGGCACCTCCAGGGTGTGATTCATCTGTCTGTCTTAGAGGAGATGTTAAGTGGAGAAGGATTGCTTTCTAAAATACATACCACAGAAATGATGAGTTGTACAGGGAATGGAATTTATACTATGGAGGAAATGGATTTGAAAAATTTGTTTCCTTCAGTACTAGAAGAGAGAAAAAATCTTTCAGAATTTCAAGAAAATGAAATTTAAAAATTAACTCTCATTCAGGAGAACTGAGAGATTTTTCTGATGCTTCCTTATTTTATAGTCTATAATTCATAATGGAAAAATTGCATTTGGAAATGAAAAGAGGTTTTAATAAAAATTGAAATATTATGAGGTCAAACAAACTAATCTCATTAGGGTGCTCAGTGGATTGGTTTTGTTTTATGAAAGGTAAGCAGAATTGGCTCATTTCTACAGAACATTTTTATTTCAGTGTATCGACTTTTTTATAGAGGAAGTGACTACTGAATTGTCTCAACTAGCTGTAAAAGTTATGTATGAGTGGACAGAGCTGTGTAAAGGTACTTTTTTTAAATGGAAACCATCTCTCTATAAAAGAATATGCTTTCAATTAATGAAGGTATGATAACTTTCTTTAGGCTAAAAAGTAGCTGTCACTTAAAGGGCTAACTGTAGCATAGTTCTGAGATATGTCTTACAGAGGCAGCCTTCTAATAAAAGTAAAATATTTAGGCAAATAAGCTTTTTTTCCCGAACTTTTTGTTACAATTTTGTTGAAAGACATGACCGATACGTGTAAGTGCCATATAGGCCCTCTTTCATATGACCAAGTGCATGCAATAAATAAAATGGTGAAGGAGAATTTTTTCTGATCTCCCCATCAAAATTAGTCAGGAATTTGGATTTTGTGTTATATATTAATAATGGATATAAAGCTATCTGAGACTGTGAAGCTAATACACTGAGCTACAGTATGACAATAATGAGCTCTGACAGTCTAACTGAATAAGGGAAAGTTTCACAGAACTGGGTGTCTGGAAGGAACACATCAAAGCTGACAAATGGCTTCTAGCTAATTTGCTTCCTTCTCCAAGGCATGTTCTAGGGATGCTGAGGGACAGATGTTAAATGGAGCTAGACAGAGTTGAATATACTTCAGCAAATGTCTCTCTGAGAGAATGATTTACAAAACAGGAAGAAAGAATAATTTTTAGGAAAATCTGAACGATGTGTTAAACTTTGTTCAGACATACATTGTAGGATTCATCTCACCTAACAGCGAACTGTCTACTCCATAACATTTGCACTGGAGAGCAGCACACTTAATGGAGAGAAGTAAATATTTTTAAGGCACGTTCTAAATGCATGCTTTAGGATGAACAGACTTAAGAAACATTAATTTGTCTCCCCAGATCAGAAAGGAAGTCTGTGCTAACTAGCTGAGAAGCAAATGCCTAAAATGGACCTGCCAAAAATCCTAAGTGCAGTCTCAGGATTTGTTTAACCAAACACCTGTCTACAGAATATTGTATAATTGCCATCTTTACTATAATAATTCTTTTTTCATCAGTCACTTGGATTTAATTCAGTGCCAGATATTTTCTATAGACTAATTAGCTATCTATTTGAGGGAGGAATGAAAGTTGAAACACATACATGGTATTCTACTTAGGAAGAATCTGACTGTGACACATCTGGACAGAACAGAAAGAAAAACATGTTACCTGCTTGTAAGCTCTATTACCCTTTTGTTAGGATAAAACCAGATTGAATTAACAAGAACATAATAACTAAAAAAACCCAAACCAACAAAAAAGCTTCTAGTTTCTAGCATAATGCTCTCTCTATGGCATCTACTTCCATTTTTTTACTACTGCAATATTTAGTGGATACCATGCTAAACTCAACTTCTGTTCTGGTTTGTAGTGTCGAGGTCCTGAGCACACAAGCAGGTCTGGATGTCTCAGCCCAGACTCCCCTGTGGTTTTCCATCCCTGTCCTTGGCCCAGAACCCCTGTTTCAGCTCATCTTGGGAGCACTAGTCCCTGCCCCTGCTATGCTGGTGTGTGTCTCCAGTCCTGTCACTGTCTACTTTTGCTCCTGGCTGCCTCCCAAGATGGACACTGGACCTGGTATGTTGCTTTCATGCCTGGAGCTGTTAACGGACCCTGCTACTAGACTCTGGCTCTGTGCAATGTATTTAGCCTCCATGGGATGGTACCCTGCAGGCAAGAACACAGCCAGCACTGGGGTCACTCACAGCTCCTGGATCACCTTCTCATAAGGAGAAGCCAGCCCCTCGCTCCTCCCTGACATTTAGTCTTCCTCACAATGTCCTCTGAGGGGCTAAAATACTGTTAGTCACTATTCACCATAGGGCTATAGTACAAATACTACATAGGTACTATTTGTTCACCATAGGGCTATTTGTTCAAGCAAGGGCTGGTCTTCTCTTTTGGTACAAATGTACTGATTGATTCTTTTCATCAGAAATGGAAAAAGACAAATGCCCTAGCCCATGGAAAGACAGGTTCTCAGCTCCCTTGGATATTCAAAATAGCTCTTCCCTGAAATGACATCAGAGATGCCTGAAAAGTGTTCACAAAGAAATTAAACGAACACTCAGTGCTAATGCATATGTGAGTTTGGAAAGGAGTATATCCACATATAGAAGCTGAATTGTGGCCTCAATCGTACACTTTTGGCTTCCAGAAAAGAACAGAGATCCAGGCACGCTGCAGAGCTCTCTAGATGTGTGAATTGGTCACACAAAGTATCACTGAGTTTTAGGAGAGATGTGAATTCCAGAAGGTGAAGATTGTATAGTGAAAACAATAAAAACCTTTGTGATATTTTGAAAACACTAAGCAAAGGACAAATGTTTTGGCAACAAACAAATGTTTTGGCAACAGTAATACAAAGGCAAAGAAGGGACAACGCAGCAGAAACCTTCATGGCACAACTGTGTTCTAAACACCAGTGTTAATGAGCCAGCATCTCAAACAGAGGCTGGTGAATCAAAACTAAAAATACTGAATAAAGAAGTAGGTGGGATAAGAAATGATTTTGATGTGGTAAGCAAAAGTTTGTGTCAGAAAAAGCTGTACTACAAACTCAATTATGTTTCTCAAGATCTGTGACCGGAATATTTAAATGATAAGGATATATGGTAGCATGGCAATGAGAAGAAAATTTTTCAACCAAGGAGGAGTGTAAAAGAGCAAAAAACAGGCACAGGGGGTGGGACAGACCAAAGCTCCTTTGACCGCATTTCCTGTATCCAACAGCCATTGTAAGCAAATAAAGAAGAATGAGGCTGAGAGACCTGGGACTGTTCAGCTTGGAGAAGAGAAAACTGAGGGGGGATCTTATCAGTGCTTATAAATATCTAATGGGCGAGCGTCAAACGGATGGGGCCAGGCTCTTTTCAGTGGTGTGCAGTGATAGAACAAGGCACAATGGGCACAAACTGGAATGCAGGAAGTTCCATACCAGCTTGAGGAAGAACTTTAATGTGACAGAGCTCCGGAATAGGCTGCACAGAGAGGTTGCGGAGTCTCCTTCTCTGGAGATATTCAAGACCGGTCTGGATGCTTTCCTGTGTAACCTACTGTACGGAACCTGCTTTAGCAGGGGAGTCGGACTCTATAATCTCCAGAGGTGCCTTCCAACCCCTATGAATCTGTGATTCTGTGAATATAAGAGCAAAGGAAGCACCTCCATCTGATGCTCTACCAACTTCTAACCATCTTCATCTTGGGGATTTCTTACGTTACTTAAAATTTCTGCCTACTGTAACTCTTGGAGTATTTCTCTTTCATGAACATGTGTAGCGCTCCTTTGAATTCATGGAAACATTCACCTCCATTTGGCAAGGTGTTCCCTACAAAGATTTCTTGTACAGGAAAACACCTTTTATTTCGAACCAGGTTCTTAACTGGTTTTTCTTTGAAAGTTCTGTTTTATCATTGGAAGAGGTAGTGAACAATCTGTCAGCGATGAAATGGCTGTAGATGTGTTTGAATGTTAAATCAGGTAAGATTGCTAATTCTTTCTGAATGGTATGCAGCTCTGAAAGTGTGTCATAACTCAGCATAGCAGGAAGGGGACACAGCTGTCAAGATGTCACCGCACCTGGAGAAATCCTAAGCACTACTTCATGAACAAAATAACTCTTTCTCACATAACACTGTTGTAACATATATAACATATAACATAACACTTTCTGGGTTTCAAGCAATGCATTCATCAGTTCACATTTCATAATGTCCAAAAACCTCAAATGTAACTCCAAGTATTTTCCATCAGTGAGCTGGACAATGCCATGGAGAAATCATTTCTCCTTTCTGTGTGCTTTATCTAAAAGCCAACATATTTATTTTTGAACCACAATACAAGAACATACAAACTCTTCTTTCCATGTAAGATAAGATAAAAAACCCAGAAAGTGAACTTGTTTGAATATATCCAACAGGAAAATAATATAAAAATAATGCAAATTATTAAAGCACAATTTGTTTACATACAATGTTTTAATGTTTATTCTTTCTTGCTTCTATTTCTGGTGATAAATTTAAAACACTGGGTAAAGCCTGCTCTTTATAATGAGGTGATCCAGAGATAACTTGACAACAGACCTCCTCTGTTTAGCATAACTGAAACAAGCAAATATGCATCTTTGCTTTTGTTGGGCCTGAAATACCCTTCTCCAAAGCAGCACTTCCAGTTTTGTTTCCATGACAATATCTGTGACTTTTATGAAAAGCTATGGATCTCTTCACTCAGGACATGAGGCTGAAACAGCATTTCATTTGTCAGTCAGTCTTTACCTCCTCAGTCATGAAAAGGCTTTATTCTAGGCTTGTTTATTTGCAAGAAGCTCTTCTCAGCCTTTAACTTCAGAAGTCACAAATTTCTCTTTTACTTGCTGATAATTAATCAGCGCCCTTAATGCAAAAATTTCCATATCACTAATTTCATCTAATCCATCTCTTGTCTTTACTCTCTGTATCATTTTCTAATTAGCCTGCTCTTGATCAAGGAGTAAATTTCTTCCTTAACTCAGAGGGTATCTTCTTCAAGCTTTTTTTTCCCTCTTACATAGACATAATGTTACTACTTATATCTATCTGGTTTCTTCAATAATGATTTTGAAAAATATTTTGTCCTCCAACAATTTAATATTGAATTTCTATATAGATAAATGTTCGGTCACATGAAGACTAAAGTCATCAAAATGATCAAAAACATTTATTGATAAATTATTTTAAGATAGTTTATTTTTCTTTTTAGCTCTGATCTCTCTCCTTGTTCCATACTTTTCTTTTTCCTTCATTCTATATCAATAAAACATTCTAATTACTTTAGCAAAATACCACACAAAAGTCTGTGCAATTATGACTTGCTACAATTTGATATTTGTTAGGGATGACTGGAAGGGAACCTTGTCATGCATTTTCACGTGTACATAGTTAGCTCACAGAGGCTACTGCTTAAAGATCTCACCGGAATTTTAAAGATCTTGATAACTGAGTAGAAATAATTAGACTATGAAGTCTAGAAATCTTCACATTCCAGAGTGAAAAACAGCTGACTGCTGTTAAGAAGAGATTCCAAGGGGAACAGATGTTTTTTGCTATTTGGCAGTCCCAGGAATTTTTTCATCAGCCTCTGAAGCTTTGCCTATTACTATTGACTTGGTAAGCCAGTGCTCTGACCCAGCAAGGTGATTTCACCTTTGCATTTTTTGCAATTGAACCAAATCTCTCCAAAACTAGTCTAAATATTATGTTATTTGGTGCATAATATTTATTTCTGCTTCTCTATTTTATCTCCACCTTTCTGAAAAATTAATTAAAACACATTTTGCATGGCATAAATGAGGTATGTATACCTAGGTATTTCTGTATTATTTATGCATTGATTTTCGTAATGTTGCCTACTCCATCTCAAAAGGCTAACTTCTTACAGAGAGGTACTGGAAAGGAAGGAGTAAGCATAAAATGGATTGGATGTAGTTCAAGTAGAAATGTCAGCTCTGGTATAAATGGTGAATCATGAATCAGCAGCAAGTAACTGGAGCTACTGTGTTGATGCAGCAGAGACCAACAATTAGACACTTACCTTTTCAAAAGATTGACAGACATGCAAGTATTTCATCTAAATGTCCCACTATCCTTTCCCTCACCTTCTGAACACCGCAGATCTCCTCCTGCAGATATGTTGATTTGTACAAATGTATCCTGTACAAGATCCTTACAGCCCTCCTTTCTAGTGACCTTTGTGGAATCCAGAAAAAATATCACCATCATCTAAGAATAGGCAGATGTCATGCCTGAGGATTTCTATTTGAACTATTTCAGTAAAATAAGAGTTTAATTTCCTTTTTGCACCCCATCCTCTCATAACAACTGATTTTTAGAGTACTCTGACACATCTCATGGTCCTGGAGCTGGCTTGCTTTAGACTCAGCATTCCCTCTTGTCAAAAATATTTGAGCATTTGATCACCTCAGCACTGTGAAGGGGAGCTTTTTTCTGGTGGTTGGTTAAATCTCTATTCCATACACAAGGAAGTTTTATTCAGTTGCTATTACTTCCTTCATCATTTGAATTTAGTACATGGTGCAATATCAAAAGCCCCTGAGGAGGGCACCAGCAGCAATCACTTGGGATCCCAGGCATATGCAATTGGATGCGTTTCTAACTCCTCACCAGGCCAATGTTTACTGGACATCTTCTACAACAGCCCCATTTGGTTTTGACAGCTGGAGTAGCTTTATCATATGATAAGAAAAAGGTATCCTTCTTGCCTACCTCTCTGAAAAAAACTCCACCAAGAATCGATGCAGGTTTAGAATAGTTTGATGAGTCCCCCTCCAGATAGTTTATTCAGTCCTGTTCAGAAAAGGTGATCTTAGGCAGGAGTAGATTTTTGAAATGGTTAACAAGACAATTAGGGAAATGGCAAGCCTATGGGAGATTGGCTCTTTGTACACTAAATCAGGAGCTGAAAGGAGATGCGATCACTGCCTATAAGTATAAAGATCAATGTAGAAAGAGAACTTTTTAAACTAAGGGGCAGCAGTACAGCATAGATAAAGGAAATTTGGCATGAATTAGTTCTAGGCCTGAAATTCAGAGATTTTAGTACTCAAAATGTTCAGGTTCTGGAACAATCTTCTAGCAGTAACAAAGTAAAAAGACAATGGCTTGGTACTTGATCAAATTATGGAAGAGATTGTGTTATATGACTGCTTGAAGCAGTTGGGGTTGGATTTATTACCCAGCAAGTTCTCTTCAGTTTTACTTGCTATTTTCTAGCATGGTATATAATTATCAAACCAGGTCGTCTCCTTTAATAACTTCAAATTGTGAGAAAGCAGCACCCGTGGCAGCAATGTGGCTTGAGCAAAAGCCTTGGTGGAAAGGAGATTTTATAAGAATCTTGTTTTCAGGGGAGTATGATCCCATCCACGGCCCGTTGGACGTAGTTAGAGAGACTTATTGCAAACATATATGTATGTTAATCAAACAAGGAGAAGAACTCAAATTTCCAAAGAATAAATCCATGTTGAGAAATGGATGATGTCTCACTTTGAGAAGTTGCTGCTTTGTTGCAGACACTGACTGTCCTTTGAAGACCTAGCATCTAGACAGCTTTCTGGTCAGTGAATCTCATTTAGACCTGTTAAAGGAGTACCAGGACTTCAAAGGGAATTGTTGAAGCATTCTCCTGTGAGTAAAGATGAGGTTCATCCCATCTAACTTTAGATGTCTATGATGCAGGTATTTATTCTTGAATTAATCATCCTGAGCTCTGTCTATGTCAACAGAAAGGAAATATTTGTAGTATATAAGCCAAAAAAAAAAAAAAAGAAAAAAAAATCAAGGCACAACGCACTCTTCTAATTCTATGGTATTTATTTTCAAATGGCATTATTCCAAGCATCAGAAATTGGAAAGCACCTTCATTGAGTGGTTTGGAATTCCTTTAGGTAGATAATTTTTCATCCTGCTTGCGACAATGGAGTACACAGCAACAGGTAAAAGAACTAGTGATGCTATTGCCACTAATAAATAAATAAGATAATTAAAATACATGCCCATGTGAAATTGCAATGCTTTATGTGGACAGTCCTTGTGGAAAGTTTAGTTTCTATAAAGGTATTTAGCTAGGAACTTACTTGTAACACCCCAATAATTGGGAGTTGGAAATGATGACTGCCAACTTATCAGGAATTACTTCAATTCGTAAACAAAAGCAAGAAGATATGAAAATAACTACCACTTGGAGCCAAACAAAGCATTTATTTTCTTTTCAGGTTTGAGCTTTTCTTAGGCATGCAGAGCTAAAACCACCCATGCTATTTTCACATCATGAGGTGGCAGTGCAGTGAAGTACTGTTTTAAAGTCAGCTAAGTTAATAATACAGAAATAAATCTTGTCCCTTTTTTCTACAGGTCAAAAAAGATCCTGTTCCACATGAGAATGCCTACACGGCTTATTACTACAGGAATTTTTGTGTTGTGTTTTGGATATCTCAGGTAGATTTTAGTTTCTCCAACAGAAGAGATAGGGATCAGAGCAAAGACATGGATTTTGAACAGGGGGAGAAGAAAGGAAAAGAAAGATGATATTGTGATGACAGTATTGTTGAACAAAGAAAGTTTTAGGTCTTGGGCATATGACCTTTGGGACTTGCCTATGGAGCTTGTCAAAGGCAAAAGCCAGTGACTTTTAATGAATTGAGGAAAACCTCCCACTATTTTGGAAAACCAAACAGTTCTTTCTGTGCTATTTTCTCTGCTAACTAACCTAACAAAATATCTGTCAGAAGTATAACTAGTGGTATGAATATTCATGATTCTTTTGGACAGTGAGCATCATGCAGCTAGGAAATGTACATTACTGATCCTGTTCATTTTGAAGTTTGTGAAAAACCATCGGTGTCTTCAGAGAGTACAAAACCACAGAAATCTACCACATTCAAGACGGGCATACTGGCTCCTGAAAGAAGAGTGCATCCATGTGCATTTTCATAAGGATCTCTCCAGTAAAATGATAGACACGGCCAAGAGATTGGTGGGCACAGGTTCACCAAGGAAAGAGGATGAGATGATTTCTAGGGGATGTTTTGCTAGTGACTAGTATGTAGTATGTGCAAGACTAAATATTAGCCCATGTTTTACATACATACCCATATCACATGAGGAAGTGGAGCCACACAACTGTGTATTCCTAGTTAAGCATTCCTTATGTTTTGTGAGGGACTTTTGGTCCTAGAAAAGAGTCTTAGAAATTCTCCTGATAAATTTTGAGTATTATAAGAATTACTCAATCTGTAATCAGCAATGAAGCTCATTTGGAAAGAGTCTCTGTAAAATCCTAATTCAATCTGACTTTGCAATACATTTTCCATGATCTCAGCAAAATATTTTTCAGAGATTTGAATGTTAAGGTACTTTAGAAAATCCATTTTTCCCCAGTTACATAGCTAGTTAGTAGGGGTTCGGCAATGTTTGTCCCTTGACAGTGAAAACTGATATTACAAACCTGGCAGCTTTAAATAAAATGACAATCTTATCCAGAGAGGTAGTACATTCAATGTGCTCATTAACGTAAAAAAGTTGAGGTGGCAGTGTATGAGTAAGCCAGGCTGCAGTAGCTGTGTTTGTATACAGTACTGTCTAGCTCAATCTAAATTACAAAGATAGTAGACAGAGAGGTGTGGTGAGCAACATCTTAAATCAAGCAAGTGTCAGCTCAGCCTCATTTCCTGATTTAAACAATTATATAGCTGAATAACCTATACTTAAAAACACAAAACCTAATGAATAAGCAATAAGACTACTTGACCTATATTCAAAGCAATTGTTAGCTTCTATCCTCTATATTTAAGTTGAGTTCTGTCTCATTCAGCATGGAGCTTTCTGAAGCAGTTGGTTTTGTTCACAGACTGTTCTCTCTAGATGATAGCCCCACAGAAGAGTAGGGGACAGAACATCATCCTTACCATTTCTGTTCTGCTAGTTTTCGGGATGCATTTTGTCAGCAAGTTCCTCTGACCATTGTTTGTTTGAAAACCATCATTTGGAGTTTGTTTTGTTTTGTTTGTTTTAGTTTTTGTTGTTGCTGTTGTTTGTCTGTTTGTTTTGCAACAAAATAATATAGAAAATGCTGATTGCTTTCTATGTCTGCTGAGTCTTCCCAACTGGGACACCTTTTGTCATAAACATATATGCTGGACTTCCTTTGAACACAGGCAGTGCCCGAGGGAGCAGGAAATCAAAGATATTCAGAAGTGAAATACTCATTTCTTACAATTTTTCCTTCTTTCCTTCACATTTTTTTGTCCTCCAAAGTGCCATCACCTTGAAACAATAGGCCCATCAGCTATACAGCGATTTGGGAAACACTGTACACAATCACAAAAAAGCTGATACAGAACACAATCAGAAAGGAACTAAGTGAATGTGTTTAATTAATGGCAAGCACCGCAGCTTTGTTGACTGTCTTAGCAAATTAATCTGATATTGTTTATATTTGGATTAAAAGTATGGTGAATATAAGTATAATATTTAGATTCATGAAGTTTGGGTAAAAATTAATATAAGTTAATATAAATAAATATAACTTACTTCAAACAAATTTAGAACTAGTCCAGTGATATTAACTGTACGTGTAAATTGCACAATGTAAATTGTAAATCATCTATCAGAGTACTATAACAGGTCCTGCATGGATCTGCTCTTTGCCTAACGTGGCTCAATGTCTTTATTAAATGGAAGAAAATATACGTAGTATCTATCTATGAGGTGAATTCAATCCCTGCAAGACTGAAAGACTGAAAAGCCTGGGGGAACCTAAAACCTAAAATACCCCACAAAGTGGAAAACTAATTCTAATGAGTAGACTATTGCAGGCTGAGTGCAATCTTGGTTACAGTGGAGTTGTAGTTATTGTTTAGTTTCAAGTCCTGAGAAGTGAGGAAGACGAATAGTAAAATCATAACCCTGGACTTTTGGAGAACAGATTTTTGCGATCTTCTTGGCAGGATCCAATTGCAAGCTGCTATGAGGGGCACCAGGGCACAGGTGAGCTGGTTAAACTTCCTCAGAAAACAAAAACCGTCCTTTCTGATGTGCAGGAAGGAGAGGAGGCGTAGCAAAAGGTCAGCATGGATCAATAGGGAACTCCTGAATGAGCTCAAACACCAAAAAGAAGTACAGAAAAGGAAGGAGGAGGAATGGATGTCCCAGGAGGAATATAGAGACAGTGCCCAAAAATACAAGGATGTAGCTGAGAAAACCCAGGCTTACCTGGAGGTGAGATTAGCAGGGAGTATGAAGGGCAAAATGAAGGGCTTCTGTAAGTACATCAGCAGCAAAAAGGAAAAAAGGAAAAAAAGGAAGGCAGAGAACAATGATTTATTTGGGGTTTAAGTACATAAATCCCAGCATAGGCATTTTTTAGTGGATCTGGTGATTATTAGCTGAATCTGGCCCACTTTGTTGTAAATGTTGCAATATTTACAAAGCTACAGTAAGTGATATTCTGAATACTGGAATATTTCTGTCAGTCTTTGGACAAGTAAAGAGATCAACAGCAAGTAGAGAGTTCTGGTAATAGTTCCCAGGGTTCATAAATATGTGGATGGAATCTGCCTGCTGATGCACACTTTGCATACATGAAGATATGTAAGTATATGATCCCTCCACCCTAGCAGCAGTGCAAACCAAAAGGCCAAGCCTAAATTTTTCAGGCATCTTGTTGCTATTGTTATTGATAAAGCCCAACGATCAGAAGACAGCAAGTCATTCCACTAAGGTGAGCAGAATAACTACAGTCCTCCTCCACTCTACAAGTTTTGTAGAAAAATAGAAAGCAGTGAAACAAATATCAAACTTTAATAATAAGCTAGATTATAGAGAGGAAGTCATACTCATAAGAGTTATTAAAACTACAATAGATTTTGGCAGATATGTTTTTAGAGAAAAACATTTTTGACAAACTGAAAATTAAGGAACAATGAGCTTTCCAAGTTGCTAGGTCTGGCACAATAGTACTAAAATGCAGTAGCTACCTCCAAAAGGTTACTGGCAGAGCTTCAGAAAAGAAGATAGGAAAGTCCAAGAAAATGAGATGATTTGTCAGGGCTCACGGACTGCCTAGCTATTACTGAGTTTCTTTGTGGGCAGTCTAACAGGAATGGCGAATTTGTAGCACTATAATTCATGCTATCTTTTTCTTTGTTTCTCTTTCTACCTTTTTCACCACTTATTCTGGAGCTGACAGAAATCCTGTGCAGCTGGAAATCAGGCAAAGAAATACAGATTTAAGCATAAGATAACCGAGTGAGAAATTTTGACTAAACTTTTCCTGTACGAGACCTAAGGGATGATTATTAGTATGGAAAGTCAAAATACAAACAGCTAAAATTAGCTTCTGGTTAAGTAAAAGACATGGTTCTAGAGAAGAAATAGCTTTTCCTATTTTTCCTAATCAGTGTCAGAACCTTCTATCCGCTGTTCTTTTTCAATCAGGGCATTGCTCCTTTAATAGCAACAATGGAGGAGAGCATTCCCTTCTTGCTAGCTCCAAGAAGAGTGAAGAAATTTCTCTTCTTCTAACAGAAAATATCCCATGAGTGAAGAAGTAAATGTATGACTGGAAAAAGGGTAGTATAATCTCCATTTTTAAAAAGGAAAAATAAAAGACCTGGAGAACAACTGGCCAGTCAGTCTCACCTCTGTGCCTGGCAAGATCATGGAGAAGATCCTCCTGGAAACTACGCTAAGGTCCATGGAAAATATAAACGTGATTGGTGATAGCCAACATGACTTCGCTAAGAGCAAATTGTGCCTAGTAAATTTGATGGCCTTCTGCAACGGGTTTGCAGCATTGGTGGATAAGGGAGAAGCAACTGATGTCATCTACCTGGACTTGTGCAAAGCATTTGACACTGTCCCACTTGGTGTTGTCTTCAAATTGAAGAGACATGGATTCGATGGAGATCAATTGGAGATCAGTGGTGAGTGGTGTTTCTAAAGGATCTGTACGAGGACCAGTACTATTTAACATCTTTGTTGGTGACATGGATGATGGGATTGAGTGCACCCTCAGCAAGTTTGTGGATGACACTAAGCAGAGTGGTGCAGTTGACATGCGGTAGGAAAGGGATGCCATTCAGAAGGATCTTGACAGGCTCAAGAAGTGGGCCTGTGTGAAAAACATGCAGTTCAACAAGGCTAAGTCTAAGGTCCTCCACCCAGGTCAGAGCAATCCCAAACGTGAATAAAGTCTGGGCAATGAGTGGATCGAGTGCAGCCCTGCAGAGAAGGACTTACGTGTATTAAAGGTGTATTAGGTGGATAAAAAGTTTGACATGAGCCTGCAGTAGTCTGTGCTTGCAGCCCAGAAAGCCAACTGTACCCCGGGCTGCATCAAAAAAACTGTAACTAGCAGGTCGAAGGATGTGATTGCCTGACAAACCTAGTGGCCTTCTATGATGGAGTCACAGCAACAGTGGAAAAAGGGAGAGCAACTGACGTCATTTACCTGGACTTGTGCAAGGCGTTTGACACTGTCCCGCACGGCATCCTGGTTGATAAACTGGATAAATATGGGTTTGATGGACGAACCACTCGCTGGATAAGGAACTGGCTGGATGGCTGCACTCAGAGAGTGGCGGTCAATGGCTCAATGTCTGAATGGAGACCAGTGACGAGTGGTGTTCCTCAGGGATCGGTACTGGGACCAGTGCTGTTTAACATCTTTGTCGGTGACATGGACAGTGGGGTCGAGTGCACCCTCAGCAAGTTTGCAGATGATGCCAAGCTGTGTGGTGCAGTCGACACGCCAGAGGGAAGGGATGCCATCCAGAGGGACCTGGACAGGCTTGAGAGGTGGGCCCATGCCAACCTCATGAAGTTCAACAAAGCCAAGTGCAAGGTCCTGCACCTGGGTCGGAGCAATCCCAAGTACACATACAGGCTGGGCGGAGAATGGCTTGAGAGTAGCCCTGAGGAGAGGGACTTGGGGGTGTGTGTTGACGAGAAACTCAACATGAGCCGGCAGTGTGCGCTTGCAGCCCAGAAGGCCAACCGCATCCTGGGCTGCATCAAGAGAAGCGTGGCCAGCAGGTCGAGGGAGGTGATTCTGCCCCTCTACTCTGCTCTCGTGAGACCTCACCTGGAGTATTGTGTCCAGTTCTGGGGCCCCCAACACAAGAAGGATGTGGAGCTGTTGGAGCGGGTCCAGAGGAGGGCCACGAGGATGATCAGAGGGCTGGAGCACCTCCCCTACGAGGACAGGCTGAGAGAGTTAGGACTCTTCAGCCTGAAGAAGAGAAGGCTGCGGGGGGACCTGATAGCAGCCTTCCAGTACCTGAAGGGGGCCTACAGGAAAGCTGGGGAGGGGCTTTTTACAAGGATAGATAATGACAGGACAAGGGGTAATGGTTATAAACTGGAAGAGGGTAGATTTAGACTAGATATAAGGAGGAAATTCTTCCCTGTGAGGGTGGTGAGACACTGGAACAGGTTGCCCAGGGAAGTCGTTGATGCCCCCTCCCTGGAAGTATTCAAAGCCAGGCTGGATGGGGCTTTGGGCAACCTGGTCTAGTGGGAGGTGTCCTTGCCCATGGCAGGGGGGTTGGAACAAGATGATCTCTAAGGTCCCTTCCAACCTGAACCATTCTATGATTCTATGATTCTCCCCCTCTACTCCATTCTTGTGATACCCCAGCTGGAGTACTACACTCAGTTCTGGGACCTGCAGTATAAGAAACACATAGACCTGTCCCTCAGAGTCAATACTGGGCCCAGTATTCTTTATTCATCAATGATATGGATGAAAGGACAGAGTACTTCATCAGAAAGAAACAATGAGAATAAAAAGGAGCTGGAGAACAAGCTAGAATGGAATAAAGAGGAATAACTAATGAGAAAGATAAGAGAGGAACAACAATCCACACACTTTATATTGCACTACAGTCAATTCATCAGCAAATTCTGCATTCTATCAAACATTTCACAGCAAATTGTGAGTCAGACTAAGTGAACAGGAAGGGTCTCAGGGTATCTGGTTTAAGATCAGTCCTCTATGCCTGGTATGCTCATGGTACAGCTAGGAGAACGTGCTTAGTGATAGTGCTTGAGGTTTTGAGTTATGCCTACTTTTCAAATAAAATTTAATTTGTTTATGCTAATTCATACAAATTGTTAGGGAATCTATTTTCTATCCCTGGACTTCAAATATTTTCTAAAATGATAGACATTGCTTCAAAAAATTTGGTTCTGGAATTTCTAATTTTTCTTTTTTCATCAGCTCAAGTCAGCCTTTCTCAGATAAGTCTCTATGCACCCATTTTGTCTATTCAGCCACCCATAACACCTTCTATTGTGCATACACGAAGATACTTGCTGACCTGGCAAGTTAAGGACAAGTGCTCTTTTCAGAAACTTCCTCATGACTGTCTTCACTCCTCCTGTTCCTATTTCTTTCCTCTTGCTTACAGTATGATAATAAGGCAATGTTAAGAGAAACAGTGTAGGTGAGGAACAGAGTGGGTGTAAATCTGCTGTTTTAATTTTAGATGTAGATTAAGATTTGGACAAAAAACCTATTGAGACTGTAATGAGGATTTTTATACTGGGCAAGTCAAGAACTGCAAAGTTTTATTTGACAAACTGCTAGATGTCAGTTTCCCTCTTTTTATTATATTTTTTCCCTCCAGTTCGATGCTGTGGTTGAAGCTACTATATGACAATTTTACTCAAATACATCAAGAGGAGTTGGTGTAAAACCTTATCAGGACTACCATGTAAATAGAAGCCTTGCATTTCTGGATATTAGTAAAGTGGTAGGAAAGAAAAAGAATGACGGCTTCTATATTACAAGGCAAACTTCTTGCTGGAGGAAGAAGTGCAGACAATTTCTTAGGGCTATGCTGTTTGAAGAATTCTAATACCTGAAAAGCCTTGCCAGTGTAAGAATGCAGACTCAGCTATCACAAAATTCCGCTTATTGACTAAAATTGAGTAGATCCAAAAGGCTGAGAATACAGGTGTCAAAACAACCAAAAAAAAATTAGTTACCTCCTGACTGTGCCTAGATTAAACACAGTCTTATTAAAAATGTAGGCACTATTAGGGAAAGAAAAGGTGATCTTTGCTTAACGTAACTGCCTATAAAGACTGAAGAAATAGACCCAGTGCATACAACATAGAATACATTCCATTTCCTTTGATCATATTGAGAAATTTAAGCAGTTGGGCACATTCTGGATACTATCCAGTCTGCTTCTCCACAAGGACTACACAGGAAGGTGTACCATGAAATGACAGGCAATTCTATATATCCAGATGTAATCTACTAAACCCGCTTGTCATATCTCTTTTAGTGAATTCCACATCTGTAGGGAGCATCATCCATGAGAAACAGGGGATCTCAAAGCAACCTTAATCTCTTCCCTTGAGGCTGAGCCAATGCATTATTGTAACTAAATTTATGAAGTCATCCACTGTGTCAAGAGGAGAGAAGAGGCCAGTACCTGGTCTCATGATCAGGAGGCTGAGATCTAAGACACTTTCCCCAGAATTGTTCTGGCTTTTGTTATTTTTACTCAGCCCAATGGTAAAATTATATGTACTTCAGGGATTGGAATTGACCCAGCAAAAATTCTGGCTCTAAATGTTTTCCTTTTCAACGAATCTAGAGGATCTTTGTATTCTGTATCAGGATTCTGAAGATTGTGAATCACATGCATTATTAGTATTAGTAGTAATATTAACATCTCAGCTAGATTACAATAAATTAAGCTACAAGAAGCACAGGAGCGTTATTTTTAATTTATAACGTTGCTTTGCCAAAGCCTTCACTTTCTAAATAAATGATGGATTTCACTTGAATGAAACCCTTTGACTCTTGCATAGAAATGTTTCCACAAGTACTATGCCAATCATAAAAATTTATCTGCTGTGTCTTCATATTTAACTATAGACCAAGTTATTCAATAATGCCATGACAGGAAAATCAGAGCTTTCATATGTCCTTTTAAATATATATATATATTTAAATGTTATTTATTTATAATGAGAAAAGAGAATGAATGTAGAACTGAGGGATGAGAAATATAACTTTATCATTTTCAGGGATTCTATTAGTGTATTTTTATACGTGAACATTCTAAGAACCTGAGCTAAGTTTGCTTTCTCATGGCCTATTTGTATCTTTTCTCTTAAAGGAAATACTGAGAAACACTGAACTGTGAATTTTTGAAAAAGTACTCTGGAGCTTTAGGACTCCTTAAGTTAATGAAGGTACCCAGTGTTCTGCCACTCTTTTTTTTTTTCTCAACCTGTCCACTACCCAACAATCTTTGCACTAAAACATACTGATACTATGAAAACAAGAAAAACAATGACATTCTATAGAAAATCCCTACAGGATTGTCTGGCAGATGAATGTCTAGGCACAGATGACTTTTTACATGCTTATTGCTCATACTCTGAATGGAAAAGTAACAGAAATTGCTGATGTATGAAGTCATTTGGTCCTACTAAGATTCAGCTATCCTGATTTGGGCTTAATAGACTTACCTAGACATAGACATTTATAAGTGTCTGTTAATGGCAGCAGTGATTGAAATCTGAAAATGCTGCATGAAGAGATCCCATGTGATTTCACTCCTTGCATCTTCTGCATAGTGGCCAAATTCTGTGCAATCTCAATCTTAGGATACAATATACACCTCTATATACATAACATGTAATACATTATTGGCAGAATAAAATTTCTCTTGAATGATGGATTATCCTGTTGTAATGACTTATTAGTTTGGTCTCCTTATCAGACAAATTCTATTTATTAATATTAAAATTATAATGAACTGCTGTTTAATTCAGCCACCACAGGCTAAAAAGACCTATCAGAATAATAAAATCTACCAGAAGCAGAGTTCTGGATCCATAATAGAAAAGAGATGTGCTTTTTTTCCCGTTAATTTTGTAAACTGTGTTAAAGACACAATGAAACATAGAGGCTTTTTAGTTTGCTTGATGTGATTTCATTTTGTCTGTAGCTGGATATCGGTAAGTTATTTTCATTAGTCTTCCCGTTTGGAAAGAAGTTGATTGACTTATTAGAAGACTATTGTCCATGAATATAATGAAGAATATATGGATGTCATCATAAATATGGACCTGACATTTTTGTTGATATAAGTCTGGATTTATGCCTCTGAAGTTAATGGAGCTGCACTGATATAAATCCCAAACAAATTAGGTCAAAGGAATCCAAAAAGGAAAAGGAAGCTGCACCAAGCCAGTCCCTGATACATGAAGAGTCTAAAAACAAAGTGGAATTATAGATTTGGCATTTGCAACTGTACCAATACTAGCTTAGCCAAGCTAGCACAAGTAGTAAGTGTGAGAATACAATGGCATGATCTTCCATGCGTTCTAGCGCCTACATCACATCACCTTCTCCCGATCCTGGGTGCATTTTCAAAAGCATTGTGGTTCTGCATGTTCCTTGAAACAGCTAGTCAGATGAATCTAACAGAGATTTGGCTATACCCCTATCTGTTATACTCCTCAAGGCTTTCTCCTGTATCAGTGGTGAAAGAGATCTAATTTCCAAACGCATTAAATCTTTAATGTCTTTTACATGTTTGAAAATTAGTGAAGCAGCGTTCTACATTTTCTTTGCACGTTTACAAGCGATTATGAAATGTAGAAAGGAGAAACAATTCAATCAAAGAGGATAATAAATTAAATTTAGCCCTGTTCTCCTTTAACTTTAGATGCTTTAAAGGTGGAATAAGTCCGTGAGACCTAGTGAGACCAAGCAAATTAAAAAAGTTGATTTGTTTTGGTCTCAGATGAGCAAGATAAATACTCCTCTCACTAGTCCTATATAGCACAGAAGTATTTAGGAGGCATTTCCTGACATCTAAAAAGACTACTGACCCCTTGTCCAACCTTTTGACCTCTTTCAAAATAAGGGCAGGAAGAGCAAGCAAGCAGCTGTGTGAGTGCTTGGCTGCTGGTCGGGGCCAACCCACCACACATTAGACTTGGCAGTGCATCGTCTTGGTGTTGGTTACCAGCAACACAGGGCTTTCACTTGTGCCTTGCTATTTGCAGCTTGATTGCATTTACTGAGCGCGTATGCATCTTTAATGATTTAAAAACCAAGTCTCTCATTTTGTTCATAATTATTCTGAATTCTCTACAAAACATGATGAAAATAATGCAATGAATCTTGGAAATTAAAGGTTTTTTATTCCAAAAAGCCTTTAGGAGTACTGTGCTATGAACCAAAAAGAACCCAAGTGGGCCAAGAAGCCGAGCAGACGGTGGGTGCTGGCCGTGGTGCTGAACGGGCTCCGCGGCGGGCTCCTGAGCGCAGGGAGCACAATCTTGTGGGAAGGGTAACAACTGAGACTGGAACAATGAGTAGTTGAAAAGGACAAAAACTTTACACAAAACCTCTTAGATGCATCGTACAGTTAGATCAACAGAGGTGCAAGAGCTCTATTATTGTCATCTGTGAATAAATGCTATTTTTTCCCTATTATACTCAACAATTATATTAATGCCATTACATGTGAATATCAATACGTACCCACTTAGCTCAGACTGATGTACATATCAACATTTATAATCAATATTTTATGATTTTCTATATTATTTTTTTTCTATTTAAAACTGCCAGTGTTTTTTGGAAAGAAATTTGATTAACACTTACCACAATGAAATCTATTTGTACAATGATCAAAGAGAGCTGGAAGAAAACAATTTTTTATGTACCATGAATTCATGATAGAGAAAGGATCAGAAACGGTTCTAGATTACTGAGCTTGACACTCTGTTTTTCATAAATCATCACATTTCACCCACTTAACTCAGACATTTGTGTTGTTAAAACTTCCTTCTGAAGGAAATATAGGCCTTAAATAATTAAATCCCTTTCTCTAATATTACTGATTTCTCTTCTAGAGAGGAGAACCTGGTATTTTCTCTGTGCAAAACAACATATTCAAGTCACTTTTTGACGTTCTCCTTGCTAAAACAAGCAGTGAACTATTAAAGTCTTTCATAATATATATTTTTCAGCTTTTTCCTGCACTTTCCCCTAATTTTTTCAGCACCAGTTTTAAGTTGTATGTTCCACACCTGGAGACAGCATGCCAATGTCACTAATGTCATATGTAGAGTGAAAAATATTTTCCTGTTTTTATTCACAACTTCTTTATTTGCACATTCACAGTCTGCATACATCTTTGTGCCATAGCAACACAATGGAAACTCAGATTCTTGTCTGCCATGACTCCACAATTTATTTTCAAGTCACTATTTTTCATTTCAGAGTTCAGTGTTCTGTAGGGATAGCTGTATCTTGCTGTATTAAATTACAGTTTGTTTGAATAGACAGGTCTACCAGCTGACCCAAATCACACTGACTTATCTATATTCACTGTTAGTTACAACTCTGCCACCCTCATGTCATCTGCAGCTTTTATTAGTGCTGATTTTATATTTACTTTTAGGTCACTGAGGAGAATGTTGAATACTGTAATATTTAGTCATACGAAAATCCATCAGAGACACACTACCAAGAGATGATTCCCTACTGACAGGCACTGTTGCAGACTTATTTCTGAACCCATTTATTATGTGCTTCAAAAGCATTGTGTGGTCCTAATTGTTCAACAGAATGTCATAAGGAACTAAGTCAAACAAATTCTACACTAAATCACCTCAATTCCATTACCAAACGAATTCCTATGTCAAAGAAGTAAAATGATCCACTTTTGTGTTAACTGAAATTTGGATCTTCCTGCTTTTAAATTTCTATTAAAGAGAAGACAGTATGTCAAAGATTTCAAAGGAAATGTTCTATGATCGTATTCTCCCTGCTCTCAGTCTAACTTGCCTTTGTAAAATACTCTTCCAGTCTTATTTTTCAGCGTATACTCCCATGCTTTTTTCTTGTACTTTCAGAAAATATCCTACAGTACCCTTTTTATTGTGATGAGCTATCTTCTACACTGTATTATTCAGAGCAGCCAAAGCTGACTCAGAAAAGATTCATTATTTGTTGTGCCATAACTGCTGGTATTTACATACATTTCCTATGGGAGTTTTCCACTCTTCAAACCACAGAGAACTTTCAGTGTGTATATAAACTGGATACTAAAATATAAGAGGTGAAACCAGGACTGTAGTGTTACAATCACAAAGAAAGTCACATCTAGAATTGTGTACTGTTAGGAAATAAAGTGGGAAAAAGATATAGGCAAAGATGTTAATAGTACTTAGATTGCTATATCACAAAATAAACCTTTCTTCCTGAGTGTCAAGGAGTTCCTTTTTTTGTCTGGTAGAAATAAAGCTTGGTATTTCAGACTTAAATTATACATGCTGTAGCATTTTAAAACTGAGCATGAATAGTTGCAGTTAAAAAGTTCTAATTTAGATGTAAAACAGTAAATCAAGGACATTTTGAGAAAAAGCAGCCAGTCTATCTTGAATAAGCCCCTGAACAACCAGAGACTTTCGTCAGCACATATGGTTGTCTAACAGGGCGCTTCAGAACAGTGGGTGATATTATGTGCCATATGTGCTGCTATACCGAAGAATGATTGGATTTCTGGTAATGCTATAATGAAATAATAAACTCTAACATTACCTTGCTATTCTTAATCAATATCATCATCTTATTGTTTCATCCATATTTAATCGCGTTCTTGTGGCACTAAAAGAATGCCTTTAAGCTGCCAGGAGTAAAGTATAAAGAGGAATAGTTTACCTACAAAAAACAATACTTTCAAAATGGATTATTAGCTTGCTATTCATTGTATTACTTGAAATTCATTAGTGCAGTCATTATACCTTGCTACAACAAAAATCAGAAAAGAGTGACCAATAAAGCAGATGATGTGGATGTTCTGATATTTTGTCTCTAAGCCGATATTATAAACTTCATAAAAAGCTATAGCAGTTATCTGCAATACCCATACAGGTGTGATAATATGGTAAGGAATGCTTTCATGACCAGAACTAATTTGGTATATTACTTATAAATTCACACGTTCATAGCTCAGAGTTCCATCAGATCTCTAAATAATGCTTTGCAACAATGAACTTCATTGCCTGCGATGTGCTACATATTTAAAACTTCAGGAAGTCATTTGTTTTCTGTACAAAAATAACTTGTGGAATCTGATTTCCAGATAGCAAGTTTTCAAGCACTGTGAAATTTAAACATGCTCGAGGCATCTTAGTTTGAATACTTTATGTTGAAGCATCTACACCAACACTTGCTTTTGATAATTTATGTGAGGAAGTCTTTAAAGGATAGAACCAGTGCTTCTTAACCCAATATTTGCTATTACAGTTGTCTTCACTGTAAGCAATTTCACACTTATAAAGGAGCATTTGTCCCCCTAGTAATTTTCATACCTCTCTGTGAATTTCTATTTTTAGGGACTCTCTAGGCAGGGTTGGACTTCAGCTGTCAGGAGCAGACAAATTCTACTGGAAGCCATAGTTTAGCTACAGATTTGGCTCTAAACCTAAAACAAACGAACCAACCAAAATGAACAAATCAACGAGGTTTCCTGGACTGAGTGTAATTTTCAAAGTAAACACCTTAATGAGAATATGCCATCACATCTGCACTGTCTATCCAAACTCTTATTTAAGAAATGAAATATTCTCTACACAGTTGTGCTTTACAGACCAAGCTCTGAGAAGTGGGAAGTTATATAAAACATATGAAAATGTAATAAAAGGCTCTGCGTCTCAGAGTACAGTATAAGGAGGGCTTTTTTTTTTTTGGGTAGATGTTGATGTGCTCTTCGGTATCAATCTGCTTCTGCTTTGCCAGTGAAATGAAGAGGTCACAGGTCACAACTTCATCCCTGGCAGCTGGCACATCAAAAGACTGGAAGAGGAGTAGTCTACACTAAATGGTCATGCATGAAGAGACAAATTGATACACTGTCTCTGACTCTCACTCTTCCCATATAAACACTTGGACAGGACCTACCAGATTAGCTTTTCTTTTTCTTTTTTAATTCCCAACTATTGCTGATGTTTGGTTATTCAAATGCAGTTGTTCAAATCCAGAAAAAGTTACAGTGACAAGCAAGACAGCCTGCATCTCTTATCTAAAAACCTCACTGCAATGTCTGGGCACTGTTGCAAAATCATGCAATACTGAGATTAGAAAATTTTGTCTTAATAGGAGGGCTGCTCTGAAAGTAATGCCTCCTGTTTTATTATGTTGCCCACAGCAGCAAAGGCAGATGTTGGTGGTATGACAGAAGAGGTTGAACCTTCCCACCAACATTCCATTACATTTTGTTGCTGTGTGACAGATGGCAGCAGAGGGGCACTCTGACACAAGGGCATCTGACATAGAAGTGCAGATGTAGCAACGGTGTGGAATTGAATTCCTCCATGCGGAAAAAATTGCACCCACTGACATTCACTGACTCTTGCTGAATGTTGAGGGAGACCAAACAGTGGATGCGAGCACAGTGAGGCGGTGGGAAGTGCCTATCAGCAGTGGCCACAGCGAGAGTGGGTCACCTCTGTTGATGCAGGGTTTTACGAGCATGGCATGCAGGCTGTTGTTCATCGCTGGCAAAAATGCATAGCTAATGGTGGTGACTGTTGAAAAATAGTGTTTTATAGTTGAGAATTTGCTCTATCAAATAGTGATATTGCGCTTTTTGTTGTAGTTTCCCTGGAAATAAATAGGAGGCATTACTTTCAGAGTGACTCCTGTATTTCTTTTAGGAAGTACTAGCATAGGTTTCCTCTATCATTTCTACAAACGCACATTACCTTTAAGGAAAAGCACATGGTTTATTATGGGAAGTAACCAGAAGATTTGCTTTGTTGCTACGTACATGGTAAGAAGAATGTTGTAACTGTAGCACCATATTATTTAAGTTTCCTTGTCTTGTTTGTTAATAGGTTATTTCAGTTCACTGATATATGTTTAACACAAACTATTCATTGGCTGGAAACAAATAAATCATTAAAAAAAGATTAGCTAAGTAGTTTTGGATAATTGTTTTTTGTCTCAACTGTCTTATTAAATGTATCCAGCTTGGTCACTAGCAGCATGTTTACCTATAATATCACAGGACAATCTCTGTGATAATGGTTACTTTTACACTTTCATTTAATATTGAAATATGAATGACAGTAGTTTTGCTAACTCAAGTCTATGTCAGACAGAACAAAACCTTGCTAATCTTTGTGAGTTTAAATTGGTACACGATCAGGTCCATGATCTCCTCTGACAGCTCTTTGGTGTAATGCCGTGTTTTAGTATTAATTCTTACTGTGCTGTTAGGGTCTCCTGCTTTTTTTGCTTGGATGGTTGGCTTTGTAATACTAGGAACTGGTTAATGCTTGGAGGACTCCATAGTAGCAAGTTACAGAGCTGTTTAACATGTAATGTGTGCTCATGTATGCAGTTCTTAACACTTAACACCAAATCTACAGCAACTGTGCACGTGCTTGAAGGTCTACATTTATAGGCCTGCAGGAGGTTAATTCCACTGAAATCACTGACTAAACTCTTTGGAGTCCAGGCCAATTTCCATTTAGTTTGATCACTGTTCCTTGCAACCTAAAACAAGATGTGCTGCTCCACATTCACTAAAGGTTAAAACCATGCATATTGGCAGTACCTGATAAGGAGAAATGCTTAAACCATAACAACTCCTCCATGAGTTAGAGACCTACAGACTACGGGCCTTTGAACTGGACTGAGACACTGCTAAGTTTCTTCCTTTTGCAACAGGCATAGACAAGTGATAACAGCATTACAACTAGAAAGAGAAATGCAGTTTTCCAAGATGCATACTAGGATATTGGAAAAACCAGTCATTAAAATATAACACCACTAAAATATTTTTTTATTGTTGGTGTATGTGTTCACTCTCCTAATTCATATTATACATTTACTTTACTGGATCCACCTGAAGATTTTGAGTAAGGTGAACTGAGTTTATTTGCTTACACTTTTTTATTTTTGCATCCCCATGCCTCGTCTTTCTAATAACTGAGTTTTCCAGTACTGCTGAGGAGATACCAAATCAAACAGACCCTCACACTGACCTCATCACACTGTTTTCTCTTTGTCCAGCGGGAATGCTGTTGCTGCTGTAGAGATCACTAGAAATGGGGCAGGATGTTTCACGCTGCCATTCCAAAGAAAGTCTCCTTTGATACACATACTAAAAAAAATTAAATCCCCAGTCCCCAGCCTGACCAGATTTTGCTTTCCAACCTCTGTTTCCATGGCATTCTCAGCTGGCAGAAGGCAGAGAGCTAGTACAGTAAAAGAGACAGACCAGCTTGTGCAGTACTTTCCTAGCAACACCTACAGCCTGCAGGATCCTGTTGCGTTAACTTCGGCAAGAATAGAAACAGAATCTCTTTCTACCTTTCTTTCTCCCTTTCAAGAATATAAATGGAGGAGAGATATTGAATGGCCTAGAAATTGCTGACCCTTGCATTTATAGTGCTACAATACAGCAGTAACCTTCATCAGCAAGAGAGGCTCCTGGTCTAACAAGTGCATTTGTAATTGTAATGAGAAATAAATCAGTATAAATAATATCAGAATGTTAGGCGTTCCCAGTGTTGAGTGAAATTCATATCTATTTTTTCTTATGTATTACTTTAAAGCATGATTATGCTACTTATTTTTTAAAGATTTTTGTGTTTTATATATAAGAAATCATTTATGCATAATTTGGTAAATAATAGTTTTAGAAACAAGTCATAACACATTTCTGTAACAGTAATATTTGTAAAATATGTAAGTGATACATAATTCTTTGGAGCTACCTCCATGACAAATCAGCACACCTAAAGCCTCTAAAATGGACCTTACAAATAAATCATTACATCTCCATGAGGTTCTGCTCGATTCATCTTATTTCCATCAGTACACATCAGAGTGAAATATCAAGACTTTAGATATCAAGATTTAGATATCAAGATTTTAGAAAATCAGAATCAAAACCCACTTCTCAAAATCAGGGTATATTTAAATGCCACCCTGAAATTAGGTTACTGAAGCTTTGTTCTAAGAAATGCGGAGAAACAGAAGTACAGTCACTGTTTCATTTGCCCGTGACTTTAACATCCCTTTCTCTCAAGTGATTCTAAAGAATTGTGTAGTCACTTCCCTCAAGATAGCATTAAGAATTAAATTCACACAGTTTTTTAGAGAGCAAAGAAGAGAGACCATAAATGCTTTTTCATTCTAGAAGGTGTTTTTTTTTTTTTTTTTTTTTTAAGCCTGAAACTGCCAGGATGGAAACGCTACAGGAGAGAATATTGAGAAAAGACATGATAGCAATCTCCAGATGCATTAAAGGCTGCTGCAAAGAGGATAAGAATGCCCTCAGTGTATGAAGCAGGAAACAATGGGCTAAAATTGCAGCACAGCTGATTTTGACATTAGGAATAGCTGTCTAATAACAAAGAAAGCCAGTGCCTGGAATAGATTAGCAGTCCTGAGGAACAGGGTAGGCATATGTCTACGGTAATGATGATTGATCATAAATGAATAATTGATCCTATGTTAGGTGCGAGGATGGATCAGGTGACCTCTCAAAGTCTCTTCTTGCCTGTATTTTGTGTTTCTCTCTACTTAGAGATACTAAAGAGACTGATATTTATTACTTTGCACTTGTCAAAACCACTTGAAATAGATGAGACAGTAAACCTATGAGAAAATGGTGACAGGTTGATTACTCTCTTTAGGTATTTCTTCCCACCCCGTCTTTCTCATCCTTCTGTTCAGTCATGAGACACTTTGTCCTCTTATACTGAGTAAAAATCTTTTCTCATGTCATATTTTTGCAAGTCCAATGCTCTAATACTTCAGTTGAAGACAAGAGGCCTGGCAAAGGAACCTCTTCTCCCCCTCGTAGAGTACCATATTTGACCAGCATCTCTACTGAGATTGACAAGCTACGCGTGAATACATTTCTGATGTTTTGCATGCAGCCTGATCCAGTTATTTTCTCTCTCCATTGCTCTAATTCTACCCAATCTCTAAGGAATTTTAAGTGTCTAAAACCAAACAAGAACACTTCTGTATTTTGAACATTTTAGAAGATAGGGGCTGTGCTTTGAAAACATGGAAGCTGATTATTCAACTAGTTTAAGATATCCAAACTGTTTGGGTACCTCATCTTTCTTATAGCCGATCTGTTTATTCGCAGTTTGGAAAATAAGTAACTTTATGAACATCTAATGAACATATTCACTGATACGTACCTAAACAAGCCATACTTCTATCTTACGTCTAAGAGACATTTTGAAGGGAGGAAACTTCTGCAATAGGTCATTCAGACCATTGGTTATAGGCTCTGTGAAAGATGTTTGATAAAACAAGAACAAAAAGAAAACTCTGAGGCTTCATAACTGCTAGCTTCAAAAGCAGCTTGTAGACAAATAAATGTTGTCTTGACACCTTGTCTTAGGTGAAACTTTCAGATACAGGAAGATTTTCTGGGAAACAAAATAATTCAAGTTGATAGGTTTAATATTTTAGTATTTTGTCTCACTTGTCTTTGCACAAAATATACCAAGTAATGCCTTCTAAATAGCAGTGTTAAGACTCAGCCTTTCATTTATTCTCTCTAATCAATTCATCAGCTTTCATTTTCTACCTATGAAATTAAAAAATAACAGTAAAAACATATACTCTTGTGCTTTCTTCCATCCTGCTCTTCACACCATGAGAAAACTCTGGAAAGAGCCACAAAGCTATCCATTAACTTCTTTTACATGTCTCCTTACATTCTCGTTCACCACACTAACAGCAGCTTGTCCTGTTATAGTTCCAGCCAAAAAGCATATTTGGTTGTTATTGAGCAACTCAGGCTAAGTCATTCACTGGGGAAGAGCCCCTGCCTTTATAGCGGCAGCAGAGAGTGGAGTCAGCACAGCTGGTCTGAATTAAGCAAAGGGTTATTCCATACCACCTGACACCATGCAGATGGGATAAAGCTGTGGGGGCTACTAGGTATTGGTCAGTGAGATTTTGTGTTGCTGGGCATGAGGTGGTGAGCAATTGTGTTGTGGTTATATATGTTGTTATCATCGTGTGTTTGTTTCTATTTTTATTTTCTGTCTTGATGAATAATTTTTATATCAATTTGTGAGTTCTATTTTGTTAACAGTTCTCTCCCTAATCCTGCTCAGGGAGGATAAGTGAATTACTGTGAAATTGTTAACTGCCTGCTAGGTTAACCCATATTAAGCTGCTTGACTGAAACCAACAACCCTCATGCTGCTGAGTGCTCTTTCTTGATATGCTCCTCTCCGAGTACCCAGCTGTTCTCTCTGGCATTGTGCTTAAGTATCACATCCTTCAGGGAACAGCTGATGGGAAATGTGGTAGTAGCCTTGGTGATGCTCTATGTTGAAAGCGTTAAGCTTCAGGTAGAGTGCGCTTCTGATATCTGAAAAGATAGATGTGAGACAGAAGTAAGAGCCTCAAATGAAATAACAGGATCTCTGAGGCTGATAGGATGCATACCAGGGTTATTTTACTTCAAAGACTGTCAGCAGAAAGAGGTGTTAAAATGAAGTGTATTTCTGACCTCAGAGGAAACAGCACTAGGAGTAAAAGCAAGTATAAACAGAGAGCTCTCTACCCTACCTAAGAACAGCAGTATAGTACTCATTTGTTTACTCTCTAGTTTGTATTACAGCTATTATAGGGCAAGGAATGACATTGATGCTGGTTCTACCAGGGCTGGAACAAATGACTTCATGCACCAGCTGCAAGTCAGTGCATCAACAGAAAGCTGTGCCATTCCCACATGTCTTATCATTAGTTACTAGAGAGAAGAAAAGGACACCTTCATCTCTGCTTCCCCTCAGGAAGCTGCAGAGAGCAGTGAGGTCACCACTCAGCGTCCTCCTCTCCAGACTAGACAACCCAAGTATCTTCAGCCTCTCCTCATAGGATATACCTTCTACCCTTTTCAATATGGCTTGTGCGCTTCTCTGAGCACATTCAAGTATCTTTAACATCCTTTCTGTACTGTGGAGACCAGAATGACAGGTGATATTTGATGTAAGGTTTTACCAAAGCTAAATATAGCAGGAGAATCACCTCTTTTGACCAGTTGGCTATGCTGTGTTTAATGCACTTCAAAATGCAGTTTGCCCTCTTCATTGCCAGAGCACAGTGCTAGCTTGTGCTGAGCCTGCTGTCACCAGCACCCCCAAATCTCTCTGCTGAGCTGCTCTGGCCACTCACCTCCCAGTCCATACATGTGTCTGGCACTGCTCCGTCCCAAGTGCACTTGACTTTGTTGAACTTTGTGCTGCTGATGATTGCCCAATGCTCCAAAATACCTAGATTCCTCTGCAAAGCCTCTGGTTCCTCCAGAGAGTCAATAGCACCTCCCAGTTCGGTACCACCAACAAACTTGCTAAGTGTGCATTCCTCTTTTGCATCCCGATTATTGATAAAAATATTGAATGAAATTGGCCATTGTACAGAGCCCTGGGGAATATCACTAGTGGCTGTTCAGAAGGCAGATGTAGCCCCATTTACTACAATCCCTTGGGCTCTGACATTCAGCTAGTTCATTGCCCAGGACAGCATGAACCTGTTCAACTCACAGCTGGACAATTCAACCAGAAGGATACCATGAGGGATGTTAACAAAGATCTTGCTGAAATTCATCTACCAACTTCCTTTTTGTCCACTAAGCAGGTGATTTTATTATAGAAGTAGATGAAATTACTAAGGTAGGACTTTCCCTCGATGAACACATGTTGACTATGCCTCATAATTGCTTTGTTCTTTAACTGCCTTTCAATAGCACCCAGGATAATCTTCTCCATAACTTTTCCAGATATTGAGGTCAACTTTATGGGTGCTGCCAGAAAATCACAGAGCTGCTGATCTGCAACATTGTCACTTGCCACTCCTGAGTTAACTTCAGGTTAAACCTGTGCTTCCGGGATTTGGCCAGAATCACCCTGTAGGAGGCCAGAAGACTTAGCAGGGTGTTCTAAAGACGTAAGGCTGTGCAAGACTCATACCTGCTAAATCACTGCTACACCCAAAGACATTTGCCTGGTATGCATCTCTGGGGACACAGTTATTTTCAGCAGCAGCGCTTATATAGGATCTGTTCCTTCTGTGGAAGTATCTAAGCAGAAAACGCTCCCTGGTGGGATAGGAGGCAGTACTATGGAATGAAAAAACTGTTTCAAGGACTCCATTACAGCTAAACAGGTAGAGCTGCAGCAGATGCAATGCCTGTCCTTCTCTGAAAGTCAAATATGTTACAATAATGTGAATTATAAGCTGAGCCAGTATAGAGTATATAAGACTCTAAGCTGCAATGTGTCACGTGTGCATCTTGTATTTCTTCTACAGGTTTGCTCCAGAACAGCTATATTAATTAATGGTGGATAGTTACAGCTTCAGTGTAAACCCTGATTCCCTTGAGCCTCTCTCTCCATTATCACCAACACTTCCTGGGTTTGTAATGATTCTGATTCTCAGAAGAATTCTCACAGGACAGCTGATCCTGTCAACTTTTACAACAGGAATGGATGTACCATTGCTTTGACAGCTATCTCTGGTCCTTAGAAGGAAGTTACTTTATTTTGAAGTCTAATAGCTTTGACTTCAGGTTTCTTTCTTTTTTTTTTTTTTTTCCTTTGTGGTATAGCCACTGCATTGAAAACAACGTGGGTTTTCAAATCTAAGTGGAAAAAATATAGATTCTCTAACACAAGGTGAGAAGGCTGGCAACAAGCTTTCTCTGAAGAGCTGAAATTTGTATTTGCCGTTTCCTTGCTGAACAAAGCTTTTCTCTGTTAAGAGTTTTTTCGTCAGTCTGTCTCTATGCTCTACTACCACCAGTTGAAGGACAAAGAATTATACATGCCTTTTAACCCTCTTCCATCCTAAAGTATAGGGAGATACTTAGTCTGAAAACTGTTTGTTTGTTTGTTTCTACCAGCAGCAGCTGGAAGATTTCTCTGGGGTTTACTTCAGTGCATCTGGGTTGGGTCAGGTCACAGTAAAAAATTTAACAAACATTTATTTACAGGACTGGCTTGAGCTTTTTAAAATAAAGAAATCTTACCTATCTCCAGCCTAGCAAATGCTTTGTTTCCAGTCTGTCAACATAGAAGACATATTGAACGTTGCATTTAGCGAGATGTTGAACAACACTTTGTTCTTAGTTCATATCGCAGCAGACTATGCTTAGACAACACATAATTTGGTTTTGTTTTACTCTGTGATCGGAGTAAAAGTTGTTTTGTTGTGATGAAATATTTCTTCATTTTGCACATTAATAAAATGGATAAGATCTTAAGCTGCATCTGAGCTAACACTGGAATGGAACAAGCCAGGCTGACAACTGTAGTGCATGCAATGTGATGCTAATTCTGGGGGGGTTATTTGAAAAACAACTCTCAAGAACATAAGAACCACTATGCTGATTCCCAGCCAAGGTTCTTCTAGTCAGCACTCTGAAAGAGAGGCTCGTTTGATGGCTCCTAATGTCCCTGGAAGGAACAGTGAACAGTTGATCTCTATCCACTTTGGACATGCTTTTTATAATTCTGTAGATTTGTTACATTCCTACAAATAATCACTTTTGCAGAATCCCAGCCCAGCAAATAACTCATTGTAAAGAAGCCATGCTATACTTTTTGATCATCATCTCAGAATCCTTTAGAATCACTTTTAAGCTTAAGTCAGGAGACTAGACCTGCAGATAGTATTCAAAGCATAAGAGATGTGGATTTATCCAGACATAGCTGTGTTTTCTGTCTTTTTCTCTATTCCTTTTCTAATAGTTCCTAGCTCTTATTTTCTGCTGTTGTTGAGCACTGAGATGATGCTTTCTTAGAACTATTTATCTTAACCCCAAAATGTCTCTCATTCCTGAGTGGTAATAGTCAGGTCCACTATTTGATGTATGAAGCTAAGATTGTTTTTCAACGCAGCATTTCACAAAACGCTTCATTATTCTGTCATGAAGTCATTCTATTGTTCTGTTGTGAAGCATCATAAGATCTTTCAACAATTGTATGTTCAGTTCTTGTCCTTGCTAACCTTGATAATTGTATAATTAGAAAAATTTTAAATCTCATTGCTCACTTCCTTTTCCAGGTCATTTTTAGCTATGCTAAAGCATGTACATTCCAGCATAGAGCTCTGCCAAGCTCTTCCTTTACAGAGAATTTTCTCTATTTGTTCCTGTTGATGGTGTCTTATTTCTAGCTGTGTTTATTCAGCTCAAAGAGAAGGCTAAACAGCGATCTAATATAGAGAACAAAGAGGTAGACCTTTCTGAGTTTCACACAGAATGGCCAGGAGGCAACAGACACAATTGCTGCAAGGGAAATTCTGACTAGAAGTAAGGAAAGCACTCTTCATGCCAGAAGAGTATGTAGGATTTCCATCCCTCAGGATGATCAAAGGTTTGTTTGTTGTGCATGACCCTGAGCAATCTTATCTAAGGTCTAAGCTGGCATTACTTTGAGCAAGAGGTTAGGCTGCATGACTTCAAGAAGTCCATTCAAACCCAAATTATTAGATCATTCTATGTACTTAAGGCATACACAGTCTTCTCCCATGGCTGTTAAGTCTCCTTTCTTGAAGGATGTTGTCAAGGCCTTTTGGAAATCCCGGTAAAGAGGGATCACACAGGATTGCATACTTGTTGAGCACTTCAGAGAACTGTATTGAAGTTTTCAGACTTCTGCCTTTTTTGGGTGATGGATGCTGAATCTGAGTAACTTTTTTTGTCACAGAGTTGTGCTTCCATTGTGGAAACTTTGAAACAAATCCTGTACCTTTGTCATTATCTTGTCATTACCATATCACTTCCTCTAGCTAACCAGATGATCCATGAAAGAAGTTCTGGCTATGTCATCTCTGGTTTATGACCCAGAGTGAAGTTTCCTTCTTCTACATGGAGATAACTGAACTCACTCAATACTTGATACCTCTGATTTCTCATAGCCTAACTCAGCCTGTCTCAGCTTTTGGCTGGGAGGATTGTCCCCATGCTATGGTCTTCGTGTTTCCATCCCTCACTTTAATCCATGCAGCTTTTATGCAACTTTTCAAAGTGGCTAACTTGTTTGTTTGATTTGATTCCAAGCTCCAACTAAACATTTACTGTGTTACTACTGCAGTAGAACTATACTTTTCTCATCCCATTAGATTTTGTAGATTAGTACTACAGCATCCCGCTGGCTATCTTTCTTCCATCAGAAAGAAAGGAGGAAGGTGGAAGGAAGAAAAACAGCTGTAGTTGATAATTGCTCTGTCATGCTATCATATTTTTTGATCCAATTATTTTTCAGAACTAAAGCAGAGCTTATGTTGAATTTTGACTCTAGAATCTGTTAGTCTACTGATACCAACATCTGAACTCCACCTTCTGTTTCTCTATTATTCTACTGAGCCCAAATGTTTTCACTTTCATTGTAAATTCATTAACTCCATTTTTTCATCTTGATAATCTTCTGGCACTTTGCACAGGGGACTACAATATTGACTGTAACTGAAGACATTCTTATACTTGTAAAAAAAAAAATAATTTTCATCTATAATTACCCTTTGACTGCAAAAATTTGTTTCAACAGATAAATTTTTCTATTTTTTACATAACATTGAACTTGCATAGGTATCTCTTTTCAAGTTGAATCTCAGATATTGACCTGAGACCACAGGCTTCTCCTTCAGGAATACAGTACATAATCTCACACACTTGGAGAAAGGGAAAAAAGCTAGGTAGTTTGACCTTTTCTTTCAGTATTCAAGCTTTTAAAAGTGACTTGCAAAATAATCTGAGAATGAAATTATTTGACAACAGAATGAGTATTGGAGGCCAATGGAAAGTAACTTCAGGAGCAGTCTTCAGGCACTTTCAACCTTCTTCATAAGTTTTTCATTTGTGAAACATAGAAATTTATATAAACTTCTGAATGTTGTATTGTATTGTTTCAATGTTATAACAGCACTGTAAACAAGATGATCCAGGTGACTAGTCACTGCTTTAGGTGACACTGTTCCTAATTTTCTCTCTCTTCATAGTTTGGTACTTCTGTATGTTTATAACAAGTATGTATGTACCCACAAACTCGGACCAAATCTGGAGGACTATATACATGAAAAAGAGAAATTTAACCCGTGAATAAGAATATTATGTTGCATCTTTTTAGTAACAAAAATAGTATTTTGAGAAAAAAAGAACTGTTTTCCTAGGTCCATATCGACACAAATACTTTAAATCACCTGTTTTAGCTCACCTGTTTTACTCTGTAGTGCATCACAAACATTCAGTCTTTGTTGGAACTCAGAGTATAGCAACTAAGGGAAGTATCACAATTATGCAGCTTGATTGACTGCAAGAGCACCTTAAAATGTGGGAGGTAGGTGAACTGTTAGACCATGGGAATGGGATGTGACCTCACACTATTCTAGCATTTCCAGTGATTTGCATGATGACTTGGGTATTGTCACTTATTCAATCTGTGCCTCAGCTCCTCCATTTACAAAAATGGTACAGCAAGGTGAGAACTGGATTATACTGTTTTTTTTTCCCTTCTCTCTTCCCTGCTGCTCCGCACCCCCCCCCCCCCGNATTTCACCAGCATAAATCCAAATTTTGCAAAACAAGTGTTCCCAAAATGTTAATTTGGGATTGCAATGAACTTGTCATTCAAACTTTCTCTTTAATACAATTGTTCTCCTATAGTGCTGTATTTAAGAAGTTAAATACAACGTATGCCATATTTTTCATCAATGAATGCTCTTTCAATAATTTAGTAAAATAGAAAATATAAGGTGAATCAAAACAATGTTATCAAAATGAAGAAATTCTACACTGTAGCAAGAAAACATTCAAACTTTTTTCCATTTAAACAATGCAGTAGATACCAACACGCTTCTGACAAAGCCTTTCATTTTAATGAAACTACATTTCATTTAAAATCATGAACTCAGTACAGATATTGGCTTTATGACATCTGGTTGTTCTCACATCTCATCTGACATCTTTCTCTTTCACAGGTAATAATTATCTTTCTATCTCTTTCCCTGTTTCCTTCTCTGTTGCCCAAATGCTTCACTGCTTTTACAGATATCCTCTCTATTCGACATATTTCATGTACCCTTTTCTCTCAAATTGTCTAGCTAATTAGAATAATAAAGTTAAGCTCAAAGCAACTGTTCCCAACTGTGCTTAGCTTGAATTTTGCTGTTTCCCTTTCAAACTTAAAAGGGCTTGTGAGCCTGAAAGCTTGTTCATTTTTTTTTTTCTGATTATATCCGTTAGATAAAGATATTTTCTTGCGCAAAATTTTCCTCACTACTTTTTAAGGCAAATTGTTCAATCAAAAATCTTGTCTGTTTTAGTAGTAATACTGCCTTCCTTTCAAAGTATCTTGATTTATGAACAGAAGGCATGAGAACTGTGTATTTTTTTTTTTAATCATATAAGTTGGAATATAATGCAAGACAAAACTTGGCATAGTGCATACTCAATGCAGGATGACACCTTTCCTTCCTCAATGCTATCATCTTACCTGCTGCTTCTTTACAGCCTGGGGAATCAGGTGTTTACTGCCAATTAGGGCTGATAAAACAGCAGGAGTTTCTCAGACTGTCTACACAAGAGTATTTCTGGACTGCTGGCAGCTGTTGTAGGGCTTTTTGGTGACATGTACAGTGTTAGTGTGCTATGCATTGTTCATTTAGTGAGTTAAATCACCTAGACTTTACCCCTACTGCACTCTTTGCTGCAATCATAGCGTAAAACATTCAAGACTTCTAAAGCTTTTCTTTTGGAGTGAAAGTAATGATAAGGTACTTTAATTGGAAGGAAATACATTTTAAAAACCCTGTATATATAAAAATATAATATTCATTATATCTGAGGGCTATATTACTAATCATATTAGAACTGTTCAGCATAACTGGAGCAACAATAACACTCATTCTAAAAAGATATGGTCTGTAATCATAGAAAATGTTGTGTTACTTCAAGATCTGAACCGAATCGTTGTTTTTCTGACTGCCAGATTGCTGACTAAGAGTATTGGGCTTTGGTTTCCTCTGTCTGAGCCATGATGCTGCTCAGCCTATCTGACAGATGTAAGAAGATAATACAATTTACAGTCCTTCTTTGCAGTGGCCTTATGCAGAGTTCACCTGGACTGAATGAGGTTGAATCTGCCCGTGTTATCAAATCCAGACAATACATTCACAAGACAAAGAAAAGCAGATGATGACTTTTTTTCTCCCTGGGGGTTATGGTATCAGTTCCATTATTTTCACACTCCTTTCTAGTTAAAGGAGTAAAAATGCAGACTGATCTTAGTACTTCGGAAAGTGTTGTACTTAATCCCAAAATATTAACAAGGTTTTTAAAAAAAATATTAACAAACACATTTAGAAAGTAGTCAGACTGAATAGGAATCAGCTCATAACAGATTCCAATCAGATATGAGTTTGCAAATGCACTGTTGCACCTAAAAGGATTTATGATTTGGAGCTTCACAGACGGAAGCATCATGTCATGGAGGAGGAAGGTGACAATTCCTGTTTATGCAGTTCTGGCAAGCTGCACCTGAAAGATGGGATGATTTTCTGGAAACTGCCTTTCCAGAAATACACAGCTAAACAGGAGGGAACTGAGAAGAGCAAAGGGAATAATTGGAGACCTATGGGAGTGAGACAGGGTTTCTGGCCTATTTTTTAGGGAAGCCAATCTATGCAATCACACTGTTTTTCTGTCAGCTCTCCAGCAACAACACTTGAATCTTTTGTCCACTTTCAAATAAGCTTTAAGAAAAGGGGAGAGATCTAAAACAACTGAGTTCCAGCACCCAGGTAAAGGAGACTCTGATTTGTGAGATACATATATAACAAGATTAATGTTTCTGAGAGAATTTTAAAGATGCTAATCACTGCAGTATGTAGGTATTCATTATAATATTGTGTGTAATAACAATTCCTGTCCAGAACAGGTCCTGAAATCCTTTCCTGAAATGAACTCCCTTTGTTCCAGTGGTTTGCTGCTGCCTTGAAAATGATTGTTTTCATTTCTTCTCATGCTAGAGCTAGCTGTGGCCACCAAACTTCAAGAATTAAAAACTCATGAGTCAGACATCAAAACAACAAATGTGCTCTTGAAAATCATGCAATGTTAACAAACCAGATTTTGCTGTGGTGTTAGTCTCTCTTTGAATGTTTTAAATTCCTTCAACTGATTCTTAAGTGAGAGTTAAGTCACAGTGCCCCACTTCCACTAACCTATTGTGAGAAATGACTTTAAGCCCTTGATGCTACAGGATATTTCATCCTTCATGACTGTCCCTTGAACATCAAACCCACTCAAACTGACTGAAAATTCTTCTGCAGCTTTCATTATCCCCTGTATCCCATGAGTCTGACAGAGAGCACCACTCTCCTAGGGAAGGAACATACAAGAAAACCTTCTGAATTGTTTGTTTCCTGTTTCTCCTTTCAGTTTGCCTCCAGCAAGAAAACAGTTTTGACTGTTCACAGGCTAACAAACAAAAACAAAAAAAAGCTTGAAAAGAAAGTATTAGTGGAATTGAGTAATTGAGAATGTGGCCTTTTTACAGTCTGAAAGGAAGATGGGGGGAGAAGGAAAGTTCCCAAGAAAGAAGGTCTGAAACCATAAATGAAGTATGCACCCGTCAAGTATGAGGCATATATGGATACTTTTTATCTCTGTTCATACCTATAAAAAGATTAAAGGTTTATGAATGAATGGCATTGAATAAGGTATAGTGTGGTGTGATCAAAGATGCATGTATAAAAACAATGTGGTGGATGCCTGGAGCTGTGAAAAATCAAAACAGATGTAGTGTGTGAATATACTCTGGAGGGGTGAGTCCTGTATGTATACCAAGTATACAGTGAGACAGAGGTGGTGAGGGGTAGGAGCAGAAATGTGTCTGATGTCAGTGAAGAAACGTGTGCTAGAGGGTGATGGGAACAGATAAGTGGTAAGCTGCTTGTGACTATTTTGTGAATAGGAAGGAAGAACATGAAGCACCAATGAAGAAAAGAGAAGAGAACAAGGTGAAAGGAAAACATGTATGAAAGACGGTGATGAATATACAAAATCTATCTAGCTAAGGCTCAGACTTAAGAAGTGAAAGATTGTAAAGCAATGGTAGTTATGTATAAATTAGATACTACAAGATGCAAAATTAGTGGCAGCACTCAAAAAAAAAAAAGGTATGCACAGCATGGGTGCTTCTATTGCAATGATGTCTGAAATGACTGAACATCTTACGAGAGTCCTCTTAAAAAGCATAACTTTAATTCTCTACTGTTCTGGATAGGTGATTTTTGTTTCAAAAGAAAAGATGGATCCCTAAAATGTAAAGCTTCCTTAATTTCCAGTAATGGTTTTGCATGAATCAATCAAATTATAGAGTTACAAAGATCTCTGAAAACTAGAATTTAAAAAGTTTAGGGATGTTCTTGTGCTGTCAGTTAAGCTCAGTGAAGTTCTAAAGGTTTTCCTATATACTATGTATTGTGAAATCATCGACTGTCATATATTTGGAGTGATTATTAGAAAGTGCCACTAACTTCTGTGGTATTCAGCTAAGACTTCTGTGGGTTTCAGCTAAAGTTATTACTACACATAGTTCACTGCAAAGTTAGGGAAGAGTGAATGAAAAATTGTGTTCATGAAATTAGAGAATTATTTCTTCTGTAACCCCCCACCCAGGCTCTCTCATTAAGCATTCAGTGCCCCCTCTGAAATTTAGGTTAACGTATTTCCAAAGTAGTCCAACTTACACAGTCATTCTTTTCAACAAGAGTTTAGTAGTTAGCACGCTTTTCCCCCTACAGGTTGCAAACTTCATAGCATAATTATCTGCTCAGACCTCCAGATTCTCACAAAGGTAGCAAGTCAGCTTCAGTTCTTGATAACTGAGGCTGAACTTAGTGCAAAACAAATACATATTATTAATTTCAGTAATTCAGAAAATTTCAATTCAGGGAACAAATAGAAGTGTTACAAATAGAACTGACAGATGAACAACAGAAGACTTTATTACTTTCACTCAGTAGGACCTAGTGTAAGTATGGGGATTTTTCATCATGCGCTTCGTGATAGTGATTGGCTTCTGAAGACAGCAAAGTGTAAGAAAGTAGTTTACCTGATAGGTTACAATGGCTGTATTCATATACCATTTCTAAATTACACAGTAGTCTTCTCTACACAGGCCTTCAGATAAATGGAGCTAATAGGATGCTTGTCAGTGATAGACTTTAGAAGCTACTAGGCAGAGGGCATTTCTTACTAACTGGGCAATGAAATTCTCTTCAAAGCTCTAATGTATCATTTCAGCTTCACGATACACTGTATTGAAGTAGACTGACTTTCCATGCTCCTTTGATTGGATGACAATGCCAAATATTTCATCTTTACAAAGCAAACATGAGCAAATAAGAAAATGACCACTTAGGGCTTGAAGCACCTAGCATTAAGAACAGAGTGTCTTCACACAGCCTGATGGGAAATGAGAGAGGTTTTATGGTTTCTTCTATATTACTCTCCAGAAAACTCTACTTTCTTAGTGCAAAAAGAGCCACAGAAATGGTTAAGGGGTTGGGACATCATACGAGGGAAGGCTGACAGAGCTAGGACTTCTCAGGCTGGAGAAGGCTCAATTTGAAGGCTTATCAATTTGAATGATGGGATGGTGCAAATAAGATGGAGTCAGGCTCTTTTCAGTGGTGTCCAGTGACAGGACAAAAGGCAATGGACATGAACTGAAACACCAGATGTTCTGTTTGAACATCAGGAAGCATTTTTACACTGTGGGAGTGGTTGAGCACTGGAATAAATCACCCACTCTTGGAGAAATGAAAAACCTGACTGGAATAGCCCTACGCAACCTGCTCCAGCTGACCCTGCTCAAGCAGGGAAGTTGGAATAGATGATCTCAAGAGTTCCCTTCCACCCTGAACAATTCTATGATTCTGTACTTTTCAGTAACACAATTTTATTCACACTATTTTCTTGGTGCAAGCTCAAATTCCAACTTTTTTTTGTTTTAAATATTACTCTGCAGAAGCTTTCAGCTTTTCTTTTTAAGTTATGATAAAGTATATATGAAGTCCCCTTATACTCTTTCTATTTATTTGGTATTCAGCACACAACAGTAGGAATTCATGTGCTTGACACACCAGACAGCAATTAACAATATCATATAGAACAGACGTAGACATGACTGTGTCAGTAATTAATAAGCAGAAAGGTAGGTAGCACAACTTAACCTCACATAATATTCTCTTCATAAAACTATCATAGAGACACTTGGGTCTTATAGTCGTAGACCATCAGTATTTTTTTGGGTTGGCCTTAAAGCTGTGACTCTTGAACACCAGGGCCACTGCTGCAGTGAATTAGTTCTTGCAGTTGCTTTAGCTACATCTCTTAAACGACATGTGCATGCCCAAATTATCTAAAGGACTATGGGCTATTTATGGATACCTATAACAGCATAATCATTAAATCCAGCATTGCCATTCCAGGTATTTCATGTTCTGGTTTGTTATGACACTCAACTGATATTGAGGTGGTATCTCACCTTTTTCTCACTGTCATAGTCTCTTCAGTCCTGCTCCCTTCAGTTTTGGGTTGGCTGCCATGCTTTTGCCTGTTGGAAATGAATACATAAATTCTTTAGCATCAGATTGTGACAGGAAGGCTACCTTCCCTGCTGTCACAGATGGCAGAAAGCAATTTTATGAATTTGCTCCTACACAGCCAGGATGACTACCTCTAGCAGTAACAATGTAGCCAGACCCTGGGAGAAATCACCACACCAGTTAGTGGAGGCTCTGTATCTTATAACTGAGTGTGACATTATGATATTTACCAGTCCTTCCTAGCGCTTCACTTATTAACACCACTTTAATCTGTTCTGAGCCATCTGTTGGTCATTCAAGTTTCAGTTTCCTTCATCTGCTGGAATAGCTGAGACTTCCCTTTCTGAGTTGATGGAAGAGCCTGAATTTACACATTATCACTCAGAAGTTCTAGTGGTCATAGTACCGCTAATTTTTTCTTTTTAACTTACATTACCAAATTGTTTCCTGCAGAAAATCTCTTGGGGGGATACAAGCAGATGGCCACAGTAATTCCTCTCAAATTCAAAGGGTCACAAAGGTTCACGGCTCTCAGATTTGTGTGAAAGGTATTAGTGTGGCTGGCTGAAAGCTGGTCCCTCTCCTTGCTGCAGACCCAGCAAGTTTGGCAGCAAGAAGCACTGAGCACTGCCAGCACAGATTTTATTTTTTTCCTTTGGTTTGTGCCCATCAGATGATCTCTCTAGAAACCAGCTCTGTTTCCATGCTGTGACCTCGACAGAAGGATGGCTGAGAGGTCTCAAGTGTCAGCGTGTGTTAAGAGCAGTTCACATTTTACTTGAAACTGCAGTTTTCTCTGTATTTCAGCGTTACATGTCCAACTATTTATCGACAGACTTGTGCTCAAACAAAGGCCTCTTCAGAGCCATCAGCATGAGTTTTGGGCCAGTGGATTACATGCAGGGAGGAGAGCTGCTGTGATGGTTACCAGCTCGTCCAAACCAAAGCACTCAGAGCTGGCAGGTTAGAACTGATGGGGAAGGTGCCTCCTAGAATGGTATTTTGGTTATTGTGTCCTCCCCTCTCCATTGACCAATGCATCACAGCATGTTTCATGGCCATTTTGGTGGGCTCTGGCTGTGAAAAAAATTGCTTGGAGGGACAGAGGGATGCGGAGAGCTGAGGGCAGACACTGCCCTCAGGGAGACACGTGGGGAACCACTGCTGTGGGTGCCACTCGCCGCAAGAAGCATACGCAGAAAGTGTTTGTGTGCAGGACCCTGCGAAGGGATGGCTGAAGGGCCACGGTGCTGGCTCGGAGGGAAGCACGGCCCGGGTGCTGGGGCGGGGCGGCCCCGGCTCCCTCAGGCCGCCCGCATCGAGCCCGCAGCGGGACGGCGGTGCGGCTGGGACCAGGCGAGCTCCCGGCCCGGCCCGAGGGGCGGAAACCCGCGGGGGCGCACGAGGAGAGAGAGGGGCAGCGCCGGGGAGGAGCGGGGGCAGCGGCGGCGCNATGCGAGCGACCATGAAAGGCTGCGTCTCCGCCTCCTCCTCCGCTGCCGCCAGAGAGCCGCCGGCTGCCGCCGCTCGGAGGACTACACCGTGAGGGGGCGGAGGAGGGGCCGGGCTCGCCTCGCCGCGGCAGAAGGTGTCAGGGAGAGGCAGACGTAAAATGTCTTCTTCGGCGGGGCCCCGCGGCCCGCGC
>WBMW01003485.1:411081-478453 GCA_013396635.1 Penelope pileata
TTTTTTTTTTTTTTTTTTTTTTTTTGGTTCAGCTCTTCTTTCATATTGACATTTCTGAATTCTGGATTGATGCTTCCTTCCTCTTCTGTAAGGTCATGGGAATCTTCAGCAGTTTCCCTAGATGAATTGGGATACTATAAATGTAATTTTAAAAAGTGGTAAAAAACTGTGCTTTGTGAATTCAGCTTGAAATTTCTTGATACAATGTTAAAAAGTTAAAAGTTTGTTTCCTGCAACAGTTCTTTTGTGACAAGAACTGTCTAGGCCTGAGAAACTGTGTTTTTAAATACTTTTTTTTTTTCTTTAAATAAAGAGCCAGAAACTCATTGAAAGTACATTGGGAAACTTACAAACTTTTATACTCACTTTAGTGCTAGAACTGGTTTACAAAAATTAGGTCACGGCAAATAATTGTCACGTGGATTGCAATTTGAATATTCTGGAGAACCACTGGATTTTGAGATCATTTGCCTATTCTACATGTCAAGGACTTAATTTCTTTCTTGTCCAACAAGAGTTGGACACATCTTTCCAGAAAGCAACCCCATAGGCCGGCTTTTGAGACAATAACTTCCTTCCATCGTTTTGTAGAGGCTGGTTGCAAACACATTGCCGTTTTACCAGGTGACACAGCTCTGTTAGAAAAGTCGTATGTTGTCACCATCTTTTCCTATTCCATAAAAGTTGTTCTCATTTTCCAAATGTCTCACGGAAACAGCCACCACGTAAAACCACCTGGCAGATAAATGTTTCCTTCTGTAACTCCTGCATACAAATCTGGAATGTCCACTGGAAATGGAGGTGATCTGTGTTGCAAACTAGGCTGCCTTCAGTCCTCTGCTCTGCAGAGGGCTCTGCTGTGTGCTGCCTCACGCTGAAGGGCTAAAAAGGAGGGGCAGCATTTCCCGAGTGCTCGGGATGTCCTGGTAGTTAGCAATACAAGTTTCTAAAACACTGCTAGTAGTTTTCCTTTCCTGTGTTCTTCACAGCAGAAAACTATTCCTGTTTAAAGAAATTACTGTATTTTTCAAATGATGATCCTAACACTGTGGATCCAAGGGAATTTGAGATGTCTCTTTGAGTAGACTCCGTGGATTTCAGGAGAAGTGGAAGAGATGAGGGCCATCAGTAAAGAGGCCGTATCCCTCTCCTCCAGGTCTGTACCTCTCTGGCTTCCTGAGCCATGTTTCTGACTGAGCTAAAAGCCTTCTTGTAAAACCCCGCTGTCAGTTCATGCTGACATCAGCACACGCTGCAGCATGCCAGCCTGGGAGCAGGGCACGCCTACAGGGAACAAGAGGATGCAAAACTGAACGCTCTCTCTGCTTGCTCTGAAACCTGCTCGTCTCTTTCGAGGAGCTTGCCCTATCTATCAGTTCGTTGGCCCACTGAGTACAGTGCAACTGTTTTATTATTACCTTTTTCCCCCCCTAAGTATTCCCGATCAATGGCAGAGACCTCATCCTCTCCCGATCCTTACAATATCAAATTTCAAACCGCTGTGTGGGATGTCTGTGGAAGGGGAACATTCTATAGTCCTGTGATCTGTTGAATACCTTGGAGCAACATGTTTGAGGAGTTAGGGTTTTTGTGAAAGTTCCCCCTTTTGATTTTTTGTGTACAGCTTCACCTTTTCAATGAAGAGCACTTTATCAATATCTGCCAAATGCCTTGAAATTACCTTTACATCCAAAGGCAAGTTTTTCATTTTTGCACCATGTCGTTATGTGCTCCTGAGAATACATCCATGCCTTTGTTCAAAGGAGTGCAGTCCCAGCCCGCTGTGTAGCACTGGTGACTCAAATCCACGTAAGCAGTTTGATGCTTACCTGGCACTAATTGGGAGTTGAAACGCCTTGATTGCAGTCCACAGATCCTTCTGTAATGGTGCACCAGAGAAGCTGGGTGTCCCTGCACATCCAGAGCAGATATAGCTCCAGAGCATGTGCAGGCACACGAGTGCCTTAGCTGCAGATATTGTTTGCTGTCTGTCTTAAGCCTAAGCCTGTTTGGGAGTTGCAAACTACACTGTCATATGCTTAAGTCCACTGGAAGAGCTGATGATTATACAGTGCATAATGATACTCAACCATGAACTCAACTCAAAATGATAATATCACAGCAATGGCCACTTTCCTAACATGTAGGTGGTAGGTAGGTGGTGTTACTGCTCCTGGCTACCTGGGGTGCAATAACCTGATGGCTAGGAAGTGGTTGCCTAAGCCCAGTGCACTTCTCAGTCTGAAGAAATTGTGTCCATGAGAGGTGCCATTATGTTATAACTCAGTAGTTTGGCTCCCCATATGGAGAAGAATGAAAAGTTTATGAGCCTGGGAGCCTAGCTAACTCAGTAATGAGCCTAACAGATATTTCCTTGCAGTGAAAGGAAATCTTGCTCTCATGCTACATTCTTCTGGTTACCCAGAGCTGTTTACGTAGCCTTTTTTAAGAGTCAGAAAAGTTTAAAGTACTGAGAGCTCTGGGAGAAGAAAGGAGGTCCTCCTCCCTCCTGCTTCACACAGATTACGTCAGATTTTGGGGGTGTCTCTGATGATTCTAGTTTCTAGCCACTTTGTCAATTGGAGCTTGGTTTTCCAGACCCACACTTCTACTGGTCCTGCATGCCTAACTGTTTGTGAAGGACAGGGGTGGAATATGCCATGGCCTCCTCTGCAGACCAATTCACATGGGAGGCGTTTTTCCTGTTTTACATGGTAGGGAGTACTGTAGCTGAAATAGAAGAGGTTCGTGTTGAGTGGTTAACGTTTCCAGCCTGAAGTGCAGATGTTGTAGGGATGCATGAGAAGGAAAATTTTCAATGAGGATGAACAGAGAAACAAACTGTCATTTGCATACATGAAAAAATCCCCAACCCAACAACCCACACAATTTCTTGAGGAAAAATGGCTTAAAACTTTCAAGTGTACATTCAAACACTAGACAACCTGATGCAGCTGTGTTGTTTGTGGGTATAAGGTACCTTGAAGTGAAACAACTCCAGGGAATATGCAGCAAATTTCAATCGTAGACAAACCACAGAACTCCATGTACTTATACTTAAGATGAAGTTTGCTTATGTGCAATTGTGTTCCTTATCTCACTGGATTAGTTAAATACTATGTGCAAAACTACAGAGCTGTGAACACAAAATAGTTGACCTCCAGTTCTGTTCAGCTGTGGACTTTCAGAGTCCAGAAGAATCATACACTGGGATGGCCGGAGTACTTTACTCCATGTGAAAAAGTAGCTTATCAAAGAGGGTACAACTATACCTCAGCATTAGATGAATTTAATAAAAATAAATTAGAAGAAGCTTCTTAATTACCATGGCAGTCTTTTTCTGAAGCAACTCTAAGGGGGGATAAAAACTCTTACTACTCCTGTGATGGGATTTAACAAGAAGGTGAAAGAGATTATTTGCCAAGGTATTGTCAGTAGTTGGAAATTTAACTCAGAGACTCGTGAGTTTCCTTGTACTTTTGTAGCTCTTGCTGAGTAGCTCTAGAGGAGAAGCTAGCAGGTAGTCAAAGCCTTCCTAGATTTTGAGATATTTCAAGAATTGCCATGGAAGTGGCAGATGTTAATAATTAGGGAGAAGGTGATTCTGACACTCTATTTTGACTGTCTAGTGTGATACACAGACTTGATTTTAGTATAATTCAGTTTTCTAGAATAAATAGGGATATTGGAACCACTCTCTTCTCAGAGCTGCCAAATCCTGAAGTCAATTGCCTTTGGATGGAATCTGATGTGATGACAGAGGTCACAAGATAAGGCATATAATTTCCTTTTGCACCCAGAAGCTTCCAGGCTGAGCTACTAGCTACATAACCGAAGCTTAACAGATTGGCCAGGAGGCATGTGCTCTTAACCAGTCTCCTGGAGACAGTTTGTTTCCCTCTCCATTTCTAACACTTGGACCGCACCTAACATTGGCAGAAAGCATTGAATGCTGCTTGAAACACAGTGGCAGCTGCTACCACCCTTATTTTATATTGTACTTAGAGGCAAAAAAAGGAACTGGGGTTCCATGAACCTTCAGGCTAAGGCTTGTTCCATGAACCTTCAGGCTAAGGCTTGAATGACATAAACCTGCTGGTGCCAATTCTGCTTCCGTAAACACAAGAGGGAGGAGAAGTAGGATCATTCTTCACCTTTTCTGTTGAAACTGGGCCGCTTTGCAGAAATAAAAGCAAGAGTCATAGGGCCATCATGAGGAAGCCTGTCTTTATACTATCTTTAGGATAAAGATTCTAAAGTCTATCTTTAATCCCACTGGGAAGACGAAAGAAGAATTGAGAGTTCTGGGGGCTGCTTGTGCATTTGGCAGTAAGGAATTGGAGAATAAAATAGATAAACAACATCAAAACTCTTCTGTTCTTGCTTATTCTTTCTGTAGTCCCATGAATCTCTCTTTCCTTCTGTCATCATCAAAGGAGACTGAACTTCAGTGAGCACAAGGGCTGCAAGGAGAATATCCATGGCTTTCAGGGAATTTCATAGGATTGACAGCATTTTTGTAAGCGGGATAGTGGACTGAGTAGTACAAGGAGACTACTATATGCAGTTCAAATGTATACACAACTTCACCTAGTCATGTGATAAGGTAATTATGAGACAGTCATTGACTGTTCTTCTGGGAGGCCGTCTCGTCACCAAGGAAAGAGGAGGAGACTGTCAGCAGACAAGAGCGGAGTTGTAGGAATTTCCTTAGAAGCTTATGGAGGAATGGGAGGTAAGAGTGGTTGGCATGCAGTAGTAAACATCCCTACCATGTTCTAGGAATGGGCTTCAGATCTGTATATATTGAAATTTGGGAAGGCCTGGAGCACAAACTTTTATCCTGACCTCTTTTCTGACCCCAGTTTTGGAGGGTTTATTGAAGTTCATGGGACTATTTCTGTGCATGCGTCTTCCCACAAGATTTTCCATGAGAACCCTCCCAAGCTTCATGCCTCTCTTGTCGTGTAGGAAGTATGACGTTACACAAATACTTTCTGACTTAGAAGACTGTGAATCTACAAATTCATGGGCATTATCTGTGCTCTGCAGAAGGGTGAAGATAAAGACTAAGTGAAAGAACATGATCGCTGTGCAGAATCTTCTCCAAGTACAGAGTTGTTGTAAGTCCAGATCTTAAAAGAAATTGTGCAAAGGATTGTGTTTCTTTTTGGACAATAGCAGTGTTCTGTGAGGGAGAACAATATTAAGGGACTTCTGAAATTCTCAGTCTTGCCAATGCCCTTTTATTTCCGAAGACTCATGTGAAGAATTTTTTGCATCCTTGGATACAGGAAAACAACTAACAAAGATGTAGTATGCTCCCCTTACCAGGCAGCTACCAAGCAATCAGAGCCAGTTATAATTTCTCCCCACTTACCTTCTCTATCACTCTTCCCGCTGGTGCTCACTGCATTGGTTTTCTCCTCCTGCACCTACCACTTTTAATTTCCAGTCAGATTTGGCCTGTTCTTCACCCAGGGAACTGCAGCACCAGCATGTAGTTAGGTTTTGGGGGAAAAAGGTTGAATGCCTCCAGTTTGACTCTACTTTTGAGTGATGATAAAACACGCGTGAAAATCTTACGTAATCAATTACGAACTCAAGGTGGTTTAATTTATTTATTTTCTTAATCCCAGATCCATATATTAGATCTGTAAGGATGTAGATAGCTTATCAGATCCCAGCATATGTCAAGAGATACAATTGTTTAACCCTTTTCTTAAACTTCAGAGATATGATAGAATATTATGCAATGTGTATGGAATCTAGGCAGTGAATGTTACTCAGAGGTATTTGTAGTTTTTATAACAAACAGCAGAAAAGAATACCACTATCAGTTTGCTTTCATAAATATTTAGGTAAAGCAATTTGCACAAGACAATGGGATAGCAGTATAATTCTTTGTACTTACAACTCACTTAAGTAATCATCTTCAGAATTTGATTGCGTATCAGATACTTATGTTCAGAGAGAGTTTTAAACAAGAAAGTCATGTTCTGAATATACTTTCTGGCTAGAAAAACTAGTGCAATTTTGAGAATAATGACATACACAGTACCATTTATACACTCACCACTTCAGAGACATGACATGATAAATAGCTGTTTCCAGTCAATTCTAGATTGAATTAGAACATCTGTTTTGGCACTCATCTCCGAGTTTGTTCACATAAAGTGTCTTATGATTTTCAGTGTCAGGACTTGGGCACTATGCTTATGGTAAGATGGCAAATAAACATTTTCAATCCTACTGAAGACTGAGGAGTTTGTGTGATATTTTCAGATATCTGTAATAAAAAATGGATAGTGTTTGAAATTGCCTGAGTTTTTTTTGTTCGGTCTTTATCATACTAAGCCCTCTAGGAATCGCTGAAAATCATGTATCCCGATTGGTGCTTTTTGATCAGGGATGAACCTAGCAGATAGAACTATACTTTTTAATGATGACAATGGTGGATCTAGCAAATAAACTGTTTTGAATATTGAAGATCTGTAGAGTAGATCTATAGAAAGAATAGTTTCTTCTGTATCAAAATACAGATATTTACTTCAAGCTCCTTAATTCAGAGTTATTTTTTTAGACTTGGTTATGAGAAATTTATTAGGACATTTCTTGTGAACGCAACACAGCCCAACCATGCTATCTTGGTGCAAGTACTATTATATTGCAGAGAAAGTCTATTACTCTTCTACCGAGAAACAGAGCTCTCTCTTTGTTTTGAGAATTTCTAATGGAAGTCTTCACATGCTTGAATGATCTAAGCATGAAGTATCTTCTAAGTGTTTCTCTTTGTTGCCAATAAGCATACGCCAAACTGATCAAACAAAGAAATTACGTACCTGCAAGTCTGTCTACTTCTTACACTAATAAAAGTTACCACATCTCCTTACAAACCTGGTTTGGTTTACGAGGATAGCAAGCATTACACATGTGGTAGCCAGTGTTCATCAGGATTCATTTAAATATCTTTGAATGAACTGTGAAGGCTTAAAAATGGTGATTTTGAAATAGGATCTTGGTCTTCACTGGCAGTCAGGCTTCCCACAACCCTTGCACCCCTGAACCTTTAGGCAGGGATTGGGGGAGCAAAATCCCTCCCACTGTAAAAGCAGAGCAAGTCTGAGATTGCCTCATGAGGCTGAATGTATACAAGTCCATGGGGCCAGACACCATGGCTTTCAGATGAAGTCCCTGGTGACTGGAAAAAGGGAAGCGTCACTCCCATTTCTGAGAAAGGAAGACCCGGGGAACTACAGGCCAGTGAGCCTTACATCTGTGCCTGTAAAAACATCATGGAGAAAATCCTCCTGAAAGAGATGTTAAGGCAAATGTGAGGCATGGAGGTGATCTGAGACAGCCAGCACGGCTTCACCAAGGTCAGATTGTGCCTGACCAGTCTGGTGGCCTTCTATGGTGGAGTGATGGCATTGGTGGACAAAGGAAAGGCAACTGATACCGTCTACCGGATTTGTGCAAGGCCTTTGACATGGTCCACCACCACATCCTTATCTCTAAATTGGAGAGATTGGATATGAAGGCTGGACTATTCGGTGGATAAGGAATTGGTTGGAAGGTCACAGCCAGAGGGTTGTGGTAAATGGCTCTATGTCCAGGTGGAGGCTGGTGATGAGTGGTGTCCCTCGCGGGTCTGCCTTGGGGCCAGTACTCTTTAACATCTTTATCGGTGACATAGATGATGAGATTGAGTGCACCCTCAGCAAGTTTACTGATGACACTAAACTGAGTGGTACAGTTGACACAATAGAAGGAAGGGATGCCATCCAGAAGGACATGGACAAGCTTGAAAAGTGGGCCCACGAGAACCAACTGACATTCAACAAGGCCAAGTGCCAGGTGTTGCACTTGGATTGGGGCAATCCCAGATATGTAAACAGACTGGGAGAAGAATTCCTTGAGAGCAGCCCAGTGGAGAAAGACTTGTGGATCCTGGTGGACAAAAAGCTGGATATGAGCCAGCAGTGTGTGCTTGGAGCCCAGAAGGCCAACTTTGTCTTGGGTTGCATAAAAAGAGGAGTGGCCAGCCAGGAGAGGGAGGTGATTGTTCCTCTCCAGTTTGCTCTTGTGAGGCCCTATCTGAAGTACTGAGTCCAGGGCTGGGGCCCCCAGCACAAGAAAGATATACAGCTGGGTCCAGAGGTGGGTCTGGATGAGGGCCATGAAGATGATCAGAGGGCTGAGGCATCTCTCCTATGAAGACAGGCTGAGGGTGCTGGGTTTGTTCAGCCTGGAGAAGAGAAGGCTGTAGGGAGACCTCGTTGTGACCTTCCAACTTGAGGGGAGCTTATAAGCAGGAGGGAGACTGACTTTTTGCAGGGGTGGGTAGTGGTAGGATGAGGGGAGAGGGTTTAAAACTAAAAGAGTACAGATTTAGGTTAGATGCTAGGTGGAATTTTTTTACTCAGAGTGGTGAGGCACTGGAACATGTTGCCCAGAGAAGTTGTGGATGCTCCATCCTTGGAGGTATTCCAGAGCAGGCTGGATGGGGCCACTTGGGCAGCCTGGTCCAGTGCGTGCTGATCTATGTAGTGACAACCCTGCCCACAGCAAGGGGGTTGGAATTGGATGGTCTTTAAGGTCACTTCCTACCCAAGACATTCTATGATTCTATGATTTTGAAATATTTATATTGGTACACAGTTCTCTTTTCAGATATTTAGCAAAACTACAGTCATATACAATAGAAACAAACCAAAGATTTAACTATGGGCTATTTGCATCAGTATATATTAATCCCGTGGAAGTATTCTGCTGATTAAATTATTAGTAATAAGACTTTCGAGAGAAATGCCAATGAAGCTGTTGATGTAGCAAAAGGCCATTTTTGAACTGGATGACTGAGTGCATTTAGTTATGTTTCCAGTAACGATTTGTTAGTATAACTGTTTTTTGGGGGGATTCCACTGTTCCTTGACAAAGCATCAAGACCTAAGGAAAGCCAAATGTAATAGCTGTCTTAGCTTTCTAAAAAGTTGTCTTTACACAATTTCTTTAGCACTTGCATGTACTAAGAAAATAATTAGTCTTTTTTTTGTTTAAATTTATTATTCTTTAAGTTTTTAATTATCTTTTCATATGAAGTTATTTTCAAAATAAAGCCACTGCACTTTTGCATATTTGCTATATTAACTTTAGAATCGTTTTGACATTTGACATCAGGAGGCTAAATTTTGTACTGATTAAATGAAATTACACAGATGTCGATGAAAACATAATGTGAAAGCTTGAGCTGTGAAAGGACGTGAACAATCTATGATTATTTTAGTTAATTTAGGTGGTAGGCCTGTTTGATACTGTTATGTATTGCAAAAATGTTGACATTGCATGAAAAGCTTAAGCTTCATTGTGAAATTGTGAAATGTTCTGCCAAACAGTTATGTGTTTTTAGCTATAGAGGCAGGCCAGCAAGACAGCTGGCTGGTGGAGTGCCTAGTGCATGAGGCTGGGCAGTTGAGGAGAAAGGAAAAAATTTATGAGAACTCTAGATTATCCTAGTTTAACTATATTGATTTTGGCCCTGGATGCCACCTGAAAAGTATCAGGGTAATGGGTTTGCATTTTACGGATGAGAATTAGAAGAGACTTTTTATATGTACGTGTGCTTGTGCCTAAGAATATGGAACCAGGTTGTACAGAAATATGTACAAGCTGTTTTATAGGCTTTAGCTGCAACATTATGTTGCTTAGCATTGCTTGATATATGCAGAGTGCATTGGTGAAATGTGATCAGGAGCTGAGGATGGGTAACAATTTTGCCTGCAGTGGTACTGTGACAGGTGACACAGTTAAACGAGCTGCTGCCATGGGCCAGCAAACAATTGTATTGCTGTGGTCCTGTGCCTGTGCTGAGTTTGATTAACTTCAGTGAGTCTCTGCCTTGGAACAAGTGTCGCTGAAAGCACATCTGTTCACTGGAGTAAGACTGAAGGGCTGTTGAGTCTTTTAGATGGGATACTTCCCTGTATGTCTTCAATTTTGCAGAAGGAAGCACATTTTTCTCAAATGCATTCAGTAACCATTTAATTATTCCACAAGCTTTACATAAATGGTAAAAGCTATAGGAGTGAAACAACAGCATGGCTACATTTCTGGAAAGAAAGAAAAAGACAAACAAAAAACATTTATCACTGTACAAAAGTGTATCTCTATTTCTTTAAATTACTTTTTTTTACACCCCTAAATTCCTGCAATCTTAATTGTGTATTTTGTTTCTCTTTGTTTTCTCCAAAAAGCTATTTTTGAATGCACTCAGAGAAAGAAACTGTATTCACTCAGAGATGGCGATTGCGGAGCTACGTGAATTGACTCTGACAGTGCATGTGTAAAAAGTGTGTGAATTCTTCTGCGATTAGATGCAGAGTACATTTTTCATACATTTTAGAGCAAAATTAGATATTGATTTTTTTTAATGTGAAATCTATTCTAAGAATATATGACTAGCATATTACAATTCTTCTATTTTGTGTTTTTAGATAATTCGATATTGATTGTAGTTTTTACATTTAAAAGCTCTCACATTTATAAGCAAAATCTCTGTATAATTTATTTTGCAATTTTTTTGGTAGAACTGCATTATCTTAAAGCAAAGCATCCTGCCTTTGAAAACTTCTCAAACAATTGTGTCACTTACTGTAAAATAACTTTCACTGTGAACTGTTCGGAATGCTCTGGCCAGTTCAGGGAGTCATCAGAGAATTTACAGGTCTGGTCACCCATAGCATCCCTCTTTCTGGTGGCAATGTTTCAAGTTCTAATCTTGTCGCTGTCTGAGCAGATTTAAGTGGATCGTGTGGAAAAGGAGCTGGGCTGTTCTAGTTACATGCCAGGTGGCACAGTACTCTCTCTTTCATCCAGCCTCAGTGATGTGATTTTTCCTTTCCTGTTATTTATCCTCTGTGGGATTGAATATAAACAAGCTGAGGCTTCCTTGAGGTAGAATTAGTGAAAATGAGAGAAGACTCTTGAGGAGAACAGCAACAATTATAGTGCTTCCTGTTATTGAGGGGGCTTGTCCTCTTATTTTTCAGAGGGTTTGCAGTTCAGCAGTGTTTTCAGCTCTCTCCTTGTAGAATTGATGGCCATTTTTTTTTTCTGTCTGCATTTAAGTGTTAGTTGTATTTCTCTCAATTCAAGACCTTGTCAGAACGATACATGTCTTCTGTCACCTTGAGGTGGATTACTGCAACATATTGTACATGGACTTACCCTTGAAGAAAATCCTGTTGATCTCATATTGTGCTTTTCTGTTTTTCTCTCTGCTTGCTAGTGCGTGTATTTCAGGCCAGAGCAGAGCTTCCTTCCTGTCTCCTGGTAGAAGAATGGAGGTCAACTGAGACCTCAGAAGGCATTCTTAAAGTAGAGAAGACAGGGAACTCCCCGGTACAGTTTTAGTAGAGGGCCTTTAAATGTGAGAACTTTTTATGGATGTCAGATGGTGATGAACTTTCTGTGAGGGCAGCTCTTGTTACGTGAAAGTTGCAGAGAGGCAATTTACTTCACAGTGTTAAATACCAGGTGTTAAATTTGAAGACAGGCCCTTGCACGTCTGGCATTCATAAATAAACCAAGGAAATCAATAAGTAGCTTCTGCAACTGCCACCCTTTTGACTCCCTTGTCAGAGGCCAAGAACCGAATGAACAAGAAAATTAAAAGGGTTTTCCCTGAAAGAAAATGAAAAGGAGTGTTTCTTCCAGGTTAAAACTGGTGCCACTGAGAATATGGTTCAGCTTCTTTTTTTCCTGTGTTACTGTAGTTGCTTAAGTCTAGCAGTCTGAAGTGTCTTGATTTTTGTTTTCAGTACTGTGGAGTGGGACTGAGGGTATGCCTATGATGACTGTGGAGGAATGGTGACAGCAAGGAAGCCATACTTGTGCTTTCTTGGACCTAGCTAGCACAGGTCGTGGTGGAGAGAGGGCTGGATCAGACCGACGCGCAGCGCTGCCTGGTTTCCCTGCCTCATGGCAGCTGCAGACAGGAGGAACCAGATGTGTAGAGGGAGCCTTCCTGTTGTGTTTTCTCTTCCAGAATAAGATGTCAATGTCTGCACATGGGTATCTGCTATCACCTGAGAAGTCCAGTGGTACCCTCCTTGCTTTGAGCTGGGCCCCACATGGTTTTTCAGGCTGTTTTGATGCTTATTCATAGGCCTTTCTGTGCCATCTTTGATTTCCAGCTCTACTGAGAACAAGGTCTTCTTAATCACGTGTATGTGTCGGATGAGAGGGCTGGGAAGCTGGTTGCTGTTTTAAATCAGGAGGAGCTCAGGAACAGGCTGCAGTTTTGGTAGCTGGTGCTAACACCCCTCAGGCACACCATGGGCAGGTACTTCCTCAGCCGGAGGCTGCCCCGGGGCCATCCTGGTTTCATTGCTGGACACAGACAACAACTACAAAAGCTTCAGCACAGGTGACCAATCTGATTGTGTTTTCAGAACTGTATGACAATCTGCTACTTCCTCCAGAACACTCCTGTGGGATTTTTGAGGTTGTTCTCTTCCCTTTGGAGATCTCTCATTTCTCATGTAATGTATTACGGCTATTTGGGGTAAGAGAATGTTTTCCTCCATGTACCTCTTGAATGTGAATTATCATGAAACTGACATCTGCGAAACTGAGGTACTTTGGTAAAATCCTTATTTTATTTTATTTTATCTTTTTAATTCTGAGTCTTGTGATTGCTAAGGTGTTTTAAATGTCCTCACAAGGTAACCACTGGATTAGTAAGAAAAGACTGCAAAATAGTATTTTGCATTGGGCTGGCAAGACTGTTTGCTAGAAAAACTGTGGCTGCTTAGTTGCCACAGGAGAGGGAAAATGAAGAGACAAGAATATGGGAGCACGGACTGTGGACTTGAGGGGACAGCAGGAATGGGGAAACTACGCAGCAAGTGAGTGGGAAACCACAAGAAAATAGACATCACTTAAGACTCAGAAGGTTGAACTCAGAGGGCGTATAGGCTGGTCTGCAGGGATCAGAGGAAGAATGTATGACTGAAGAGAGATGGGAAGGGAAAGCTGGAATTAGCTAGAAGGGGAGCCTAAAAGTGGTCTGTGAGTGATGCAGCTGCCTATTTGTCTAGTACAGAGCAAGCGTAAAATAGCACTTCTGCACACCGAGGATTAGGTAATGAAAAGTGATGCATCTTCTGGTAACAGACCTCGGACCTGCATATTTATGTGTCCGTTTCACTTTGGATTTGAACTGTAGATGGTTAAACACACAAATCAGGAGGAGGTGAACATATTTTCAGTGTGGAAATAAATGAATTAAAAGGCAAGTAGAAAATAAAAAGATTGAGAAATCCTCAGGGTGTGAGAGAGTCTCACGGTTGTGAAGGGAGGAATCTGAGTCATTTGGTTCAGAAGCTCAGGATATGGCAGTGCTACTTCCCTGGCTTTATGCTGGCTTGGATGGCACAGTGAGGCCATCCCAAAGCACAGAGGTGCTTGACCAAGAAAGGAGCTGGACCTCTCCATTTGAATTCAATGTTCCCAGAAACTCAGCATTTCATAGTATTGCCTAACTACTCTTGGGCTGCCCCTAAACTTCTCGTTGGAATGTGAGTCCCTGTAAGAGACCTGGTCTGATGTGACAAGGAGGATGGTGGTGAAGTCTCCACCTTAAGTCTGTAGCAGAGGACTTAGAAACTCATCCCAGACAAGCTCCTAAACCTGGTAATAGTAATCCACATTGCCATTTTTCAAAATGGTTTGCCATGTTAACTCAGTCTCAGAAGCTTTGGGCCTTTGTGATTTTCAATTTTTGAAATTTGCTTCAATTTTGTTTTTTCTACAAAGACTGCTGCTTCTGGTTAGGAAAGAGCTCCTGATATCACGGGAGCTGTGTGACAGTTGTGGAAAGGCTCTGCACTAGGAGTTTACTTTCTTAATGGTGTAAACAGACAAGTGGGAGATGAGGTATAAAGAACACAAGTACATCAGCTGTAAGGCAGCACTAAATATTACGTTAGTCTCAAGGTTTATAGGCAGGGTGCCATGCCCCCTGTGTCTGTCCAGCCTTGTCATCTCCAGCCTGACATATTGGAGGTTCAGTGCATGTACAGATTAATCTGTGCAGGCGCAGTGCCTGAGGGAATGGTGTGTTTGTGTGCTTTTGTTTTTAATTAAAGGTGGCATCTCTGCTTTTTGGGTGGGTAAAGAATTGAGTTAAGAGGGATCAGCTAAATGGAAAGAAAAAGGAGTAAAGGAAGTTGGAGGTGAGGGTGCAAGGACAGCTGGAAGACTCATCAGGTGAGGAGAAAGAACAATGGGGACAAAGAGATCACTGCGCAGCAGAGAGTTTAATCAAAGCTGTACAGAGTGCTCAGAATATCTAAAGGTCCCAGCTTTGCTGAATCAGCAGCTGTTCTTGGCCAGGAAATCTCTTTGCTACTTTTCTGCAGTTTTTCCCCTGTACCACACTGTGGTGGACAGGGATAACTCTTCAGTTCCCAGACCATGCGTGGAGATCTTCCTGAAATGTGTGTATTATGTGTGGTATTATGCGCTCCTCTGTGTGTCTGTATGTAATAGTAACAACAACTGGCTCATGTTTGTTGCTTTGCAATAGGTGCAGGTGCTCAGTTTTACATCAGTAATGGCTGAGGTGCAAAGAGGTAAGGAGACAAGCAACGAGCTCTCTGCAGAGGAGCCTGAAGTAAAATCCAGACCTCCTGAATCCTGTTTCAGCACTCGGGATACGGAGGTATCCAGGAGGGCTTGTCTGAAGCGCAAGTGAGACAAGAAGCCACCCGTCTTGTCAGTGATACAAGTGAATTTGGGACTAAAGAACATTATTCATCAACAATAGTTATTTGCTGATAGAGCTGGTGAATTTGCAAGGTCTCATTCTTTTAATGCTCTGAAGTGAGAAAGCAAATTGCGAGACAGCATTAGAAACCTTTGACTGCTTCAGTATTTAAGATAAGCCACAAGGTTCACTGCATAGTGTCGTTTGGGATGAGGAAACATGATGGCAGGTAACCTCATCTTACTCATCTTACTCCCCGTACTCTTTGGTATCTATGACCTACTTGGCTGCTTGTAGAATTGGTCTTACCACCTGGAACATCTGACTGTTCCTCTGCGTTTTTCCCAGTGCCACAATGGAAAGGGAGGTGAAAGAGGAAATGATGTATAATCCTTTATACGTAGCATGTAAGTCTCTGCCTCGATCCTGCACTGTCTGATCCTACATACTCTGAAACAGCTGGGAGGGGATCACAGAGAAACATTTGCAGCTGGATTTTTTATTACCCTTTTTCTTAAGGTAGAAGAACCCCTTTGGGTATAGTATGTGCCTTGTTTTCACAATTAAAGACTTAGAGACTCAGCAATGCTGTGGTTCACACAGAACTGAGCCCTGACTCTCCAGGGCTGCTCTAGCACTTTCTTTTCTAGATGTTATGGAAAGTACAGGTTTTCCAAACCATAAAGAGAAACAGATAAGCAGTAGTGTCATCCCGTATCTTGGCAGCCAAAAGATAGATATGAAAGAGGCAAAAAATGTATTGATGCTACATTTGGGAGGGATGACTGCAGCAGACAATCTTGCAGTAAGTTTAGTTTGTCTCATTTGGATGGCCATAAAGACAGGAGGATGCGGACTTCAACATGAAATGGGTATCTGCCCCACTGTGGTTGTTAAGGGATGCACAATGAAATCTCAAACTGCAATACTTGCAAAACATGCAAGTCATGTCTTCACAGCTATATAAGTAAATGTAATTGTTTAGAGATTACTGCTGACCACAAGTGTGGGCACAGAGAGGCAGCAGCCAAAAAAACCCTCACTTTCAAATGTGTGACATTCACTTGCCAAAGAAAAGGGTAAAAAAAAAAAAGAAGGTAGGAGGGAGAGAGTCACAAGTAGACCTGCTAGGGAAAAGGGCTGTGGGAGCTGCCTGGGGTTGTTACAAGGAAGGAGGCCAAACTTGTTTTCCCAGAAGGGCACTGCAGCTGGTCCATCTTTTGTCTGTCTGATTGAACCTGGAGAGCAGGTTCAGATAGGTATTTAAAATCTGAGATATGTTGTAAGTTGTGATTGTCAGTTCTGTATTTCTTCCCTGAATTACAGAATAAACACACAGATAGAACAAAATTATGACATCAGCTGCTTGGTTTATCAGTGGTACCTTAATTCTGTACTAAGTTGCGTCAGCTAATTCTGAAATTTGGGAGTTTCAGGGAGTCAGGATATGAGGGTGACTGCTTCCCACAGTGATCCTAGCTTTAGCATGACCCAGCCACATCATTGTCCTCTCCGCCTATTGTTGTATGGTGCTGTGACAGATATCACAATAGATGCTGTGGTAGGTATCACAATCACAGGTCATAGGTCCTAGTAGTCATCCTTCACAACAGCAAGGTCATGAATACTACTATTATTCTGGAAACATTTCTTTTCAATTAAAATAAAATACCTGAAATGTACCGGCTGTTGACACTGAGTTGTTTAATCACAACTTATATGCAATATCCAGAGCTTGTACTGGAGTTCTGGAGCAAGCAGTTCTGGAGACATCACTTTAAGATGAGGTGATTGTTAATTTCCCAGATCTTTGGTGATTTTGGCTGAACTTTGAGGGTAGGGGTTTGCCAGAAGTGCTAACTGTGATGGAAGCTTACTAATTCAGCTGCTTGTTTGCCAGAAATTACAGTCAGAGTATCTGATTTTTTTTCAAAGATGCACTGAGCTGCCAGAATGCTTGATGTAACTGTAACTGGGAGACTTGTGACAGTCTGTGATGAGTGTCCACAGCAATAATCAGTCATCGTCATCCGGAAAATTTGTCATTGTTCTGCCAGTGCTACTCTGAGATTTGTACTTCTCAATTTCACTTTAAGAATGAATCAGACTGGATGCTAAGTTACTGGACAGAGGCTTGAGATACAATTAACCTTTGTGTGCCTCAGCTCTGGAGTAGTTTGAATCTGCCTGTACCTCAGTTCCGTATTTGTTAATTTGAGATAATGCTTTTCTCTTCCCTTCTGTTGTCCGTCTTCTTTCCTTAGCTTGGTTTTTGTCTCAGTTACACTCCTTTCCCGTTTGGAGAGTCTCCAGGCTTTGCTCCAGTGAAGCTGTGATCTCCATGGAGGTCTTGGGGCGTGCTGCTGCAAGACAAAGTCATAATAATAAATCCAAATAACCAGCATTATGCTGCCTGTTTGGGACAGGATCTGGCTTCATTGACTTCACTCTTCATCCGGCTTTGACTTCACTCTGTCTATCAAAATTTAAGCTGTGTGTAGGGTTCTGCTGTAGGATTCTGCTGGGAAGCTGAGCCTTATCCTTTGTTCAAGGTGATAATTTCCCAAGGATCTGATATGAATACAAATCATTCTTGCAAAGGAAGATATAAATCTATTGCATAGGATACACAATGCAAGGAATAACTGCTTGATGGTGGTAGTCTAATAGCAAGTTAAGCACTTTATGCTCGCAAGGAGAGTTCATGTTTGTTGCTCTTAAACTTGGAAATTTGATGTAGTTAATTCAGTTGAGTAATGCATCTTCTGTAGAGGCATGACTGTCATTTTCTAAAGCATACAGTTGAGAATACACCTGAATTGCCTCACTTGTTTTTTCTGTCCACGATTGGCCGTGCAGATAGGTGTTGTATTCAAATGCTGACTAATTGAGCAGCACTTTGCCAAGGCCGCATCAGATTGTTGCATTGTCCAGGTTCTAATAGATGCCATTGTTTGGATTTGATGTGTGTGCTCCCTGCATGGTGTGAAGTTGTGACTGCATAAAGATCCGAAACTCTTAACAACCAGCATTTCTTCATGTGCTGAAGTTTCATGCTTTGGTGTTTGATGACAGCAGACGTTGTTCACTGCATGAACAGGGAGCATGTTTAACAAAACTGTATTTGCATAAAAATGCGCTCCACCAGTAGATGGGAGTGAATAGAATGTTCAAACATCACCTGGTCTTATTTCATTACAAGAGACAAAGGCAAACAGTGACCTAATATCAGAGCTGTTAACTCATATAACAACAGAGCTATATTGCTCCTTGGCCATCTTTGCAATTGTTTAAAAGGCGATATATTGCTTGCTATATACTTAATATATAAGGTAAGTTTTCACTGTGTACATAGTTATGCAAGTGTTCTCCTGTACATCAAATATTTTATTTTCCTCTAAGTCATTTTTACCATGTCACTCAAGGCTCTGTGGTTAAGCAAAACTAGAAATAGACACTGATTGTATGGAAATCCCTCTGACACTGATCGAATGATCATGAGTTTGCCTTTGGGGGTCCAAATGACCATGTCAGGAAAGCTGTTCCCATGCTGGTCAAAGTGGCCATTCTCTCATAAATGTCTGGACCATGAAGCTCGGTGGAAAAATGATGAAAAAACCTGCTGCTAGGAAAATGTGTTGGTGACCTTAAAGCAGAATGCAAATAATTCTGAAATAGTTTGTCAACACAGCGCATGGCATTCCACACCAAAAATACATGGTATAGTTCTTCTGATATTGGAGTCCTTTATTCCAGTCTCCCTTCCAAAATTCTCTCTCTAAGCACACATTTTTATGTATTTTGAATGTCATTTGATTCTTGAGTGATTTTTAAAACATTAAAAAAAATGTCAAAGGGAGTTTTACAAACCCTGTTTGTCAGACTTTTATATAAACAAATGTAATCAATATACAGGAGAGAGCTGATTTTAATCTTTTTTTTAGCCAATATAAGGTCTACAGATAACACTAAGAATAAATGCAGCTCCAACTTTAACAAGAGAGGTTTTAAAAATCCTATTTACATCTTCTGTTAATTTTCTCTTTTGTTTTAGTTCATTTAAAGGCTGAAACCAAGGCCACACTTCTCCATGAGGCGTTTAATATGAAAATCTTTCTTGTCTGCTTGTAAAGGAAATCTAAAATAGTTCTTCAAAGGGATCTTCTGAATTTTTTAATATTCTTTTTCTGAGGGCCTTGCTTCTTAACGTAAAGCTGTATTTAAATCATATTCTTGCTAATATAGAATTCAAATTATATTGGAATGAGAAGTTTCACTGCTTTCTAGACCTTATTTGGCCCTTAATTAGACACTATAAACCTTGGTTTAGTGTATAGTAAAGCACAAATAGAAGATCTTCAAAATATAATTTTCTTCTTAGTGCAGCAGAGCCAGTTTTCTGTGCCCTGAAGTACAGGATGCTACTGGAAAATTTAATGGCTATTTTAGAGGCCACAGATCCTAAGAAGCAATAAGCTTTCAGTATTTAACAAGTGGCTCCTAGAAAACCTCATTCCTTTTTGCCGGTGATAATCTTAACAGACCAGGTGCATGTTCTGCAGATACCAAGGGATTTTCATCATTTCTTCTCCTGTTTAATCTGAAGAGGGAGGGCATGCTGCTGATTAACAAATGTATTACAAATTTTGATGGGTGTGTGTGTGTGTGTACACACTGACTGATGGTATTTTGAAAACTGTGGCAGTTTGTGACAAATTGTTTCATTCTAAAGGTAAAAAACTTGGGCTCCTCAGAGCTCCTGAAAGTAGCCCCATAACTGTGCCAACTTCTGGAAAACATTATTCAGCAGTGTCCTGAGAAATTAATGCCCAGAAGAGCCGAGAAGTGCATGGAAGAGTAATAGAACTGTTCCTTAAGCTAAGTATTTCAGCCATGAGAAAAATACATTTGTGAATTTGGAAATATGCTTTTACAGGACCCAGTGAGTTCTCATTGCCCTCATCCTCCAGTCTTAATTTATACTGCTCACACTTTCCTTTTCCCTCTGCTTTTTCTCTGCAATGAAAATGAAGTATTGGGTATATGCTGATGGCTTATTAAGTGCAGAGATTTCAGTAGAAATGAAATATCTGATATGTTAGATAACAGTAGAGTTTAATTTTATTTATTTATCTTAAAGCACAGTGTGGTGCCGTGTGATTGTGCTTATTGATCTCCTAGTCTCGATGGTATGTGGTGGTTTATGTCTGTGTAAGTGTGCTTAGAGGTGCAGGTTTGTCTTTTTAAAGGCATTCTGCAGCAGCTAATGGGGGGTTCCCACAGTGAGTAACATTGCATGAGTGGGTGGATGGTGTATTGGAAATTTGTACTAGGAGCAGGAAAATTGGATTTTGTAATCTCCTGGTCACTTGTTCCATTACTGTTTACATACACTTTTACAAGTGTAAGAGGCAGAGAATAACACTGGTTGATGCGCTGCTGAGGGGATGGAGAATGTTACAGGAATGGGAACTGTCTGGGCCTTTTAATAGTTCCTGCCTAGATTATTTTTGTTCTTACATTGGACTGTTTTAAGCTGAAGATTTAGAAAAATATTTTTTAATTGATTCTAGATGGACTCTTCTGAAAGTCCTTTATGATTTGCTCAATATTTCTAGAGTAGTTTTTGTTCATAAATTCCCCATGTTGTCTGTTTCAGCTTGAAATTTTCCTTTAGGCAGACATGCAGTACATGCATAGGAAGATCTGCTTTCTTCCAGAAGGCACAGCAAGGAGGGGACTCGCTACTGCAGACGTGTTTGGGGTGGAAGCCTACTTTGGTAACATGTCTTGGTATCTCCTATCTGTGGGAACAGAAGGATGCTGGAAACGTTCTCTACATATTGTTTAAATGTCCTATAAAGCATTTTTTTTTTGTTTGTGTATATCACATTTAGCTAGAAGCATGGTGTTCTTGGTTGTTGCTGACAAAGAAACAAGCCATGCTGCTCTTGCTCCACATCCATCCTCTAATCTCTTCTGCCGGTCCATGCTCTCTCTGTGCTCTCATTCTTCCCCATTCACTCCTCTTCATTTTCAAGTCATGTTCTCTCTTCTCCACAGCCTCAGTCCACTTGGTCTCCTCTCACCTTCTGAGAATTTCTGCTTTTATTTTTTATTTATCTGCTTGTATTGTAACAGCTGACCGGAGGACCTGTCCATGCTGTTGTTCGTGAGATGCCTTCCTCATCCACACCCAGTCTTTGACCTAAGCCAGCAGCCACCCATGCTATATACATTTTAATAGACTCCATCGTTCTGTTTTAACTGCATGCAGATAAAACAGTCTTTGTATTCTCTAAAATATCTCCTTTCCAAAGATGCTAAAAAGTATTGTGTTTTGATGAGGTTAACAAAACGAAGCCCATGTAGAACTTGTAAGCCAACCTTTAATGAATGTAAGAACCCAAAAAGCTTAGAAATAGTTTTGAACAGTGATGTCAGGGAAACATTTGAGTTTTGTTTAGATCAGGTCCTTATGTTTGTCCAACTTGTCAGAACACAAACTGCTTTCTTTTTCTGGGGAACTTAATTTAAAGTAACTGATGACTGGTAGCAGACCCATGAGCTTTTTCACTGCTAGAGAATTGATAGTTAAGGACCAGTGGCTGCAATTCTTCTCAGTCACTTTATACTCCTTGGCATAAAGGTGCTTGGGGGAGGAGAGATTGGGCATAGCTCAATATTACTGTTCTGTACAGCAGACCGATCTTTTTTAAATCTGCTCTTGTAGCTTTGAAGTCGTACTGTTTTTGTTTTGTTTTTCTTTCCGAATTCTTCACAAAATGAACACAGTACGTATGTAAATAATGTACATAATAATTTAGTGGAATTAATCCCAACAGCCACAGGATCACAGAATTGTCAGGGTTGGAAGGGATCTCTGGAAATCATCGAGTCCAACCCTGCTGCTAAAGCAGGTTCCCTGCAGTAGTTATGCAGGAAAGTGTCCACGCAGGTTTTGAATATCTCCAGAGACGGAGACTCCACAACCTCCCTGGGCAGCCTGTTCCAGTGCTCTGTCACCCTCACAGTAAAGGTTTTTTCTTATGTTTGTATGGAACTTCCTGTGTTCTGGTTTGTGCCTGTTGCACGTCTGTTCGACAAAAGAAAAAAAGAAGAGTGCCTTGATACACAGTTCTGGAAGTAATCCTGTGTATTTATGTAGACCTTATATGCTGTGATTGATTAGGCTTGACCTTTCTCAGGTCTAAAGTGTGTGGTCTCAGAGTGGATCACCACAAGTGACTGCATCCACTTCACAGACCATTCTGCCAAGGAATACTGTTAGGATAAAGGGAGTACACAGATTGCACTGGAGATACGTAATGATGTGTTGCTGTGAAACTCTCGTGGTGTTGCTTTAGCGGCTGAGGTACTATTGGAGTTCTAGGGAGGACTAAACATGTCAGCAAATCATTTAACTATGTAGATATCTACATGCAAATCTAAATACAAAACAAAATCTGTTTTGAAGAGTATATATCTATATATCTGTATTTAAATGCAAAGCAGTGTCTTACATTAACATAGAAGTGGAACTTGGGTGAAACTTGCCAGCATAGGATGTTCTGCTTCTCCAAAGCTGGGAAGTCAATATAGTAGCAGAGAATGCATGCTTATTTACAATAAGCTTCAAGATCTAGGAGTAGCCACTGCAAAAGTATTGCATGAGGGGTGCTGCCTTCTGAGGGGAGAATGTTATCTGATGGTGTGTTGTTGAGTGCCTTGCTTACAAGTGATGTCCCCATGCTCACTGGGTAGCAGCATGCCATTGGAATTACTTAGGCTGGTAGTTTTGTGCAGAAATCAGTCTTTTAAGATTTCGATCATTAGGCCCTAGTAAAGAAACTGTTTTCTTCACAAGTGAAGATGATGAAAATAATGATTTAAGCCATCTCAGCAATACATAGATGCTCTTGAATACATACAATGATATATCTCCCGGTCAGTAACTGCTAAGAAATGTCTTTCTTATGCAACATGTATTCAATCAGGCAATGGAGGAGTTTCACAGCTTTTCACTAAATTCCACTCAAATATTATGAGTGGTCAGCTGTAGTGGTGTAACTAGGAGAATGCACAACCGTACAGCAACTAAATTTTTAGTCATTTAGGAATGGATTGCAGACAGAATGAAATAGTTAATTTTACCCGTTTGATGTTCTTAGCAACATATATGGAGATTCTAGTGTCTTCCACTTTAATGAAAACTGGTAGAGACTGAAATTTCTCAAGAGCTCTTGGGCCATGGTGTTGTGGAAGGAAAGAAACAGCATGTTAATAAGAGTTGCTATTTGTTCAGGCTTGTTTTAAAGGACTCTGTTGGATTTAATTTATTAACTGTATTTCTTCTCTCTGAAAAATGTAATACTGAATAAACAGTGGAAGTTTACCTTGTAATATATCATGACAAATACGAAGTGGTGTACGCTTATTGTGATACTCTCCGTAGAAATTCATGCTGAAATCCTTGCTCCATTGAAATCAATAGGCACTATTCCCATTGACTTCAATAAGTACTGTTTCCATGGACTTCAGTGCAGATGCAGTGTTTCTGACAGAGGTTGGAAATGCTGAATGTGTTGAATACTTCCGCTGCCACTGGCATGGTAATGCGGTATCTAAGTGTTTGCTCTAGCTATGCTGCAATCGCAGCAGTGAACTACAAGTGATAGCCTATCATGTATAGAGGGTGCTGTATTTTGCAGATATGTAGATATGGTTGTCCTCTTCTTGTCTTTGTTTTTTCAAGAACTTAGTGCCGGTGCTCATCCAGCAAGCCAGATCCTTGTGAAATCAAAATATGTTGATACCTGAGAGAAAACTGAATACTTCTGAAAATTTGCTCTGTTGTGTTACCTAGACTATGGAGCTTAAAAGGGGTGAGACACGCTCTACGGTCAGTACTGCTGTGTGTGTGCTCACTACTACTTTTTGGGATGTAGCCCCCAAGTGGCAAAAAAAAAAAAATAAAATAAAGAGAGTGACTGAAAATTTTTTTAAAAATTTTTTAAAAATCTTAAAAAAAATTTGCTTAATCAGAAAATTCTCCTTCATTTTCCCCTCTGGGAAGAAGAAAACAAATGAACAAACAAACCAACAACTGAAAAAAAAAAATTAAAAAAAGAACCCAACCAAATCATTCTGCATGTTTAAAAATGTTCATTGGATTATGGAACATAACTTACCCAGTCAAGGTCCTAAGCATGCCTTAACTATTGAGCTATGAAGGTACTTTGGTAATTTCAAATCCATCGAGTTAGTAACTGAATCAGCTGCGGGGAGGAGATACTGAAATGCTCTGGATCCTGGTGGCTAGGACACTTTTACAAAGACTTGTAAACTTGCAAACTTGAATCCAAAAGAAGTTTTTTGAAGGAACGTAAATCACGAAACAGGTGAGGGTCTTGACCTCTCCTAACTGGTAATTTATAGGGTCTTTTTGTGGTATGTTTAAATGTGTTTTATATGATACATCTATGTGAATTTATGAATGTATATACCTATGCATTTGTTACCAGCCAGGTCAGAAATGTGTGTAAAATTAAGAGTTTTAATGAGATGCTATGAAGAATATTTGCATATAAAAGGGATGGGAAATCAGTAAAGTTTTACACCAGCATTATACCTATGCAGTTCTGGGGTGCTTCAGACATTGCAGTCAACCCTGCAGACGTGTTATGGGCAGTCAGAACTACAGAGATTTGTCTTCAGCTGTCACTACCCCAAATCTGCAGTGCTATGTCCTAAGGATTTTATCTCTTACCAAGGGAGCTGTGTGCTAGAACACTGGAACATTGGCAGTTAAATGTGCGCAAAATCAAATCCTCTGTCTCCAATTCCGTCTTTGCTTCGTGGAGGAATGCATGTCTTCATGGGCCCATGGATTTTACCGTCCCTTTACATTTCTGTATTACCTGGCACACAGAGGTGGAGATTGCTGTTTTGACTTGCTGGTGAGCATACCAGCCTAACTATTACACTTTTTTTTTTTTTTTAAATGGTATCTTCTATGTGAGCAATGCGTGTTTGTGGCTGGGAGAGCCGCAATGGGTGGCTGTATCTGCCTTTTCCAAGTGAGTAGTCTCAAATGCAGCCATCTGCAGCAAGTGTGCTCTAGAGTGCTTTTCCTGTCAAGTGCCATAAGAGCTATCTGAGCGTACCTGGAGATATGGTGATGTGAACGCCCTGCTTGTATGCTTTGGGTCTGATGTGACTCCAGATGTGCCTTCCAGCCGTGCACAAAGCTGTGCAGCTGTCTTCAGACTTCAGACTTTTTGTGAATGCAGCCTGGAACTGGGCATCATAGATACCTTCAGCATGAGGTGGACACAAATCTGTGCAAAAAAAAAAAATGGAACTCATCTTTAGATAAATTTGTCCACTGAATGCGTTGAGATCCATGGATGAAAGGTACTGAGAAAGTATGAAGTATTGCTATTGGGGATCAGATAATGGTTTCTTTACATGCAAATTTGTTAATCCCTCAATTTTCTGCAAGGTAAATTGCTCCATGTGCCTTCAAGCAATCTTAATTTAATGCAGTAATGATTTTCAGTGATTGAAGAACTAATCAACTCCAGCCGCCACTTCTCATCCTTTACTGTACTGTAAGGAAGATGAACCTGTAGGTACATTTCTCCCCGTCCCTCCTCACAGTGCGGCTCCCCAGAACTATGGAACCTCTAAGTACAATCAGACTGCTTGTGTTTGCACACACGAAGGCCACAAGGCAGATACGGATAGGAAGTGGGGTAAGGGTCTTATCGTTGTGGATTTAATTCATGCAGGAAGGAGTAAATCGAGCACATTTATTTTAAAAACAATAAGATGTAGAACAAGCACCACATATTTTTGTTTGGGCTAGGGCAACAGAAAATTGAATGGCATTAATCCACATAAAAACTTGGAAAGGATCTATGAGAACTGTATGACCTGACCTTTCCAAGAAGAGATCTCAAAATGTTAGGAATTGCATCTGTGTAAGGATCTGTTTTGTTCCCAAATATAAGATTGTTTTATCCAGTAGCATACTTACCTACATAAGCATGTCTTGCTTACATAAGCACTTTCTTACTTTTATCTGTTTAACCTTTATATACAGTCCTCTGAGTATGTTAGACTTTTTTTTTGAAAAAAAAAAAAGTAAAACAACACAGTCATTTTGAGCAACAGTTTTATTTCAAATGAGCCTGATTTTTTTTTTCCTCTGAGAGTCTTCTTTTTTGTGTCTTTTTGGCATAGAAGAAAACAAAATGCATCCTTGCACGTTCTGTCACTGCTATCTTCCTGCAGTGCCCCCCCGATATAGTTGATGATGAAAGAATCAAAATAGTTGAAATACAAGCATGGAAGGGGAAAACAGCCTTTGTCAGAATGAAAACAAATCAAACTGTGGCAAAACTTGCATAAAATTGACTGACTTCTTCCAAGTCAAAACTGCAAATCTCTTTGTTTTCTATTTCATCAGTGGTGTATGTGGCAATTTTTAAAAGGAAAAAAGTTGAGGGTGAGATTTTTTTTTTCTTTAACTGAATTCATTGAATAAGTGACATTTAAAAAATATTATCCAAAAGTTTCAATTCTGATCCCAGATTTTGAACCCATCCTAGCTGGCATGAAATACATATACATAGAATGTAAAACTCCCATGTGTTTATTCTTCATATGACCTATCCTGCACCTGCATATCTGAGACCTGTCCTGTCCAGTAATTACTCTACACATGCTGGTGTGAGTTTAATTTCTTTAGCTTATTTTACACTTTCTGAGATTCTTGGTTGTCTTTGTTTGCATTTGTTTTATAGGAGTGTGAGATGAATGTGTGCTTTAATGAGGGACAGCAGGGTTAATCCTTAACAAAGATCTGCAGGTAAATATAGATTGGAACCAGGAGAGTCATTTGAAACCACTGAATTTTGCATCTCTCATAACAACTGAGTTGAATGTTTTCATTTGCCTCCGTGTTCTCTCTTTGCCCCTCCAGCCTCATTCATTGCAAACAGTGAAAATACCAAAGCTCCTGTGCTGGGTTCTGATGGGCTCTTGCCAGTGCAGCCTACTGGAGGATGACGTATTCTGATCATGGTGGCAATTTGACAATCTCCGAATATTATTTTTTGACAAATATTATAAGTGTTATAGAAATATTTTCATCCAATATTAACATTATTGTAACACCAGTATAGAAGCATAAATTACCAGATGAGTCAGAATTATGGCCCTTTTCCTGCTGTGTGTGGGCAGACCCCTGCATCTGTGCTCATTACAGGTTTGGGACCTAAATGTATTAGTTGCGTACTGCAGGAAGATGAGCTTGCAAGGTATTTTAATAGAAGGAATACATCATTCTTGGTTGTGGAGAATAAAACCCCTCAAAAGATGGAAATTTCCTTGTACTTCACTTTTAAAAGACAAGTATATTAACATGGAAACATCTCTGGAAATTCTTCTAAAATTAATGACAAAACTGAAAAAAAAAACAACCTAATGTGACTCAAATTAATGTCTTGAAAGAAAAGTGGACACGTATTTATATTATCTTCAGGAGATTCCAGAATAGATTTGTGTAAGTGGGCTGTGGTGGTGGTCCGGTGCTGACTTTAGTAAAGTATATTTGTAGGTAATCTACTAATATACGTGTAAGACAGGATTGTAATATTATTAACTCTCTATGACAGCAGTTTCCCCAAAGTCGCAACGGTAATTTCATTGTGTGCCTCTTCTCAAGGGAACACTGAAAATACTCTCTAATAGGCATCTCTCATTTCATCTGACACCTTTCCTCAAACAGAAGCCTGCAGGTTATTGACAAAGGCGTTTTGTTGTTTGAGATCCTGAGATTTGTCTTCTTTTTCAGGTACTTCAAAGATTTCTGTCTGCAGCACTGCTTTTTTTGGATTTTCTCTGTCCATGAAAGTAGTATATGCAGTGTCTGTCATCTGAGTTGCCTTTGTACAGTTGTCTGAATTAATGTGGAAGCAACAGTACCTATTTCAGAAAAGCAGATAATTGTGCCTTTGCCCAGAAAGGTGGAAATTACAAGAGAAAAGCATCATAAACAAAAGAGGCAACGTACAACTGAAATTAAGTTTCTCTCAGCTGAAGTTGCTCAAGTGGACCCTGCCTGTATTGCTAGAGTAACCATATTGTAAACAGTAGGAATAACAATTTCTTTTCTCCACTGTAAATAAAAATTCAGTGATTCTCAACTTTCTCTGCACTGCCTCGTGCTTTCTCACACAACAATTTTGTGTTAGGTCTTCCTCCCATCTTTGAGTCGCTCTAGGTGAAGAAAAGAGTGGCTCCTCTTTCTGCTCTCCCTTTGCTGTCACCTCTGGGGAAGATAACAAAAATTCCGCCCAAGGCTTTCTGGAACCACTGAAAATTTGGCTGTGGTGTGTACTTCTTACCAAGGTGTATACTGAGGGTCACCTGGATGCTACAGTTTCCAATTAATATTCAGTGCAGTTATATGCATCTTCTTCCTTCATTTTTATTAATCAGTTTAGGAAAATTTGATTAACTCTACTTGTTTGTGAGAATACAAATCAACTCCTCCCCCTTTTTTTCTTCTAGGTTGTTGTCTGAAATGTGCAGTTCTTGTGAGATACTGATTTCTTTCCTTGAACCGATTTTCATTTAGTTAATTGAATTATGTTTCATCTAACTCCTTCCTTCATTGGAAGTGTGATATTCATTGTGAGCTTTTTCTTGGCTTCATAAAAAGTTTCAATTTGAGTATCAGAAATTGTAGCACTTGGAAAATATTTTGATAGTCTTACAATTCAAGGTATGTTGTCAGGTTTCTGTAGCGACCACGCACAATATAAGAACAACATTTGTAATTAACTTGGCACACGTGGGGAGGAGAGGGAAATCATCTCTGTTACCTCCCTTGTTCATCTTTGGAGTATCATGCTCTTGCATTAAATGCTCATGAAATTATAGACTGTGAGTGGGATTTGTATGGCAAAATGTAGACGTCTATATCAGAGTTAGTCACCCAAGGCTCCCTATGTGTGGGGAGTGGAGAGAAACAGGACAGATGAATCACACCCTTGAGGAACCTATTTTTTACCTTTGTGCTAAGATGAAATGACTCAGAGCCTGGAAGTGCCCGTTTGGCTACTAAGAGAGATTGGGGTAAGAGCTGCAATGTGGTGCCTGCATTCTGCACCCCTAAAGCTAGATGATGAGCATGGCCATTTGTCTCTGCTGTGTGCTTATGTGCTCATGGGTACAAGTGTTTCTGTTGTGTTGTGTGAGCTTCGAGTTCCTAGAAAAAAGTCCCAGGTGTTTCCACATGGCAATTCCTTGAAGAACTAAAGACAAGTTCAGGTTTCCGTATGTGAGAAGTCAGAAATCAAGGAACATCTAAGTTGAATTAGCATGTTTCTCCAGTATATGCTTTTGCCAGTATATGTCAACAAATTAAAAAAAAAAAAACCCTACCATGTCAGTTCTCAAAATTTAAGTAAAATGTCAAATTAGTAACTGAGAGGTAGCTTAAATGAGAAGTTTGTTTACTCAGCCTTCAAAAACTGTATATCCCATGCACTTATGGAGATGTGCAGGTGCTTTCCTGCTGACGCAGAGCTGTGAGCTCTTGGTGTAAATTAGCGATAGTCTTGTGTGTGTATGTGAGCCACACAATGTGTCTCCCTCAAACTGTCTGCTTTCCTGCCAAGTCATAGTCTATATAGGAGACATATCGCTTTCTTGGTCCTTTTGAAACTGGACGGTTTTGAAGCCAAATGTGCAAGATTGCATCAATGGAAAATAAGATGTGGTGTGACTGTAGCCTGACAGCTACATACAGGCACGGGACTTGGCACCATCCTGCCTCCAGCCAATGAAACCAACATTCCCATCCTCTTCCTGGCAAAAATACCCAAAACATAAATCTTCAGAAAAGAGAAGTGACTGTGTCATTAAACCATTATGAAATGTAGGTTTCAGGAACCCGAAGTACCCTTCTGAATCAAGTGACAGAGTTCAGCTAAAGTGCTGCCCGCACTGGCTTTTGTTGTGGCCGGAGCAGTCCAAAAGCATGCTGTAAGTTCCATCAGTGGCACGGTGGAGGTAGCGGAGGGCTGTCGACACAGCTGAATGTCTCCCAGCTGGCAGTGTTTTGTCAGTACTGATCAGAGCTTCACACACAAGGGGTATCAGCAGAATCATCACCAGGGAGCAACAGACCGTGTGTGGCCTTTTACCTTACCTGTCAGTCAAAGAAAGGCAGGCTTAGATCAGCACTGTTATGTGGAAACTGTCTTAGAGAGAGAGCCCTGTTCCAGCTTGCAGGACCAAATGGCTTAAACCGATGCGCCAGTGACTGCCTAGGAAAGCAGGGCGGGTGTTCATCAGCGCACTTCTTCCAGGGGAGAACCAGTGTGCTGGGTACCAGGGGTCAGGGTGAGTGCTCAGTGTGGGCACGTGGGTCTCAGGTGGTCGCAGAACAGGGGATACATCCACGGCACTGCTTCTGTGCTGCGGTGGGGAAGGATGCTCCTGGGCTGTGCCTCATGCTGCAGTCCCCTTCTGTCTGAGCGAAGCTGAGGAAAGACTTCTTTATATACTGTGCTGACAGTATCTCCTAGATTAGTCCCCACTAATAGCAGTTAGGTTACTTTTGGTCTCTGGGATCTGAATTTGAAAAAAAACAAACTGTGTATGCGTATAGATGCACATAGACACATGCACAATTTCATTTTTATTTTGAAAGATACTTGTCAAATAATGATTTCTGGATGAAATTCCTACATTTATGTATCAGTAGATCAGGATTGGATTATAGCTACTTCAAAATACTTTTTTATTTGATAAAGTGGCTTTTAGTAGCACTTTCCTCTATAATTCAGATGCCATAGTGCTACCAGATAATTCAGATATCTGATAAAAATACCACCTCAGGATTTTATGTGCAATTGCACTTTAAAGGAGCAACAGCGAGAAAGATGATCACACATCTGAATCAGAAGGATAATATTTATATCTGATTTGAGTAACCATGTAATTCTATTGGTGTTTCCCATGTTCTGTCAGTCCTCCTCCTCTTCCATGCTGTAGCCTGGTTTGGATCTTCTTCTCAGTTTTTATTGCCTGACCTGGAAAGCTCAATCTAAACATTTGGTGAGCTGAGTGATGTTCCCAGTGTCCTAACAGCTGCTTATGTGCTTATGGCTATGTAAAATATAAGAGACTGGCTATTCTGTAGCTCTGTATCTTTTATTTTTGACGTTCCCAGGATGGTTTTGGAAAGTGGTTAAAAACTGCATTTTCCAGTATTCAGCTGCAGAGGAGGAGTTGGTATATTCAGATGTGTTAGGAGGCGTGATGCTTTTAGTATGCATCCATGTATCCATTCAAATCTCTGCAAAAGAGTTTCTCTGTCACAAGTCCTCCAGATGCCAGTGAGGAGAGATTGATCAATCCTGATCTGCCCTGGTAGTTAAATTCCAGACTAAATTTATTTCCTGACTATATGTACATCTTATTGTTTGGCTCTTTTTCTTCTGTGCTGTAATTAAAGAAATCGGTGTTCTATGCTTGCATGGTTTGTTTGGATAACTAATGAGCTCTCTGGGTCTCTGCTCAGGCAGGCTCTATGCCCAGGTCATCCTGGGAGCTTTTTTCTCCAGCAGAATGTTCCAGAAGGTTTTTCTCTCTCCATCTTTACAAACACAGGGAGAGAGAGTCTGGCCAGAGCCATAATTTATTCTTAAGATTCTAGAATTTTCAGTGGGTGGCTACCAAGATTCAACGCTTAGAGACAGATTCATCAGCTTAGCTAGTCTGAAATGATTGCCTCCTGAACAGGCTCTCTGGGAGACAGGGAAAAGTAGGGAAGCTCATTCCTCACACTGTTCTCCTGGTCTTTCATTTCTCTTTTTTCATTCCAGTTTTATATTCTAACCTTATACATTTACCAATTTTTCTGATTTGTAGAATTTTAGTGTTCATTAATCCTTGAATTCTTAAGGAGTGACCAAAACCAACTGCTACTAATAACTTTTTTTTTTTTGATGTGTTGACCTAGCAAAATGAGGGGTACCTTTCTACACCATTTCTGCAGTAAAACATCACAGGCCACTGTTTCATGCTTTCTCATTAATTAATTTCTTGGCTTTTGTCAATACACTTGCATTAATGACGATTAGAAGGCCTTTACTTGGAACTTTAATAAGTATATGACTACAACACATACAGCATATAAATTACTTAAGATGACAATATATTTGTTATGTAAATGCTTTAAAAAAAAAACACTCCAATATGATTTTGTAGACCATCGTTGACAGCCTGTTTCTGTAACAGCATATGAAAAACAAATATTTTAAGCTGGGTACATCATGAGGCTTTCACAGGATTGTCCACAGAGTTTCTAAGTACAGGTGAAGTTTTGGGAGAGCAATAGCGTAGTTTGGCCATCTATCAGATATGCGTGATATCCCCCATATTCTGTGTTTGTGTTAATTGTTCTCAGTCATGCTGTGACGAATGAGCACACTCGGATGGTTGATCTCTTGCTTTCCTCACTCACTTCCAGGTAATGAACTTGTAGCTTGTAATAGATGTTATTAATATCTGTAGCTGCCTGACATTACATTTTGTACTACTGAATGTAATCTTACTGTGTTACTCAAGATCACTTGACTCAGTGTACAGTTCAATCTTTCTCGTAATTGACCTTACCTCATGAATTTGTATTGCAAGAAAACTTCTTCATCACAATTTCAGTTCTTGTGGAGAGACCATTCAGGTAAGTAATAAATACAGGCAATCCTAATCCCCATTCTGTGAAGCTTGATTAATCTTCCTCCGTTAGCCTAGTAGTATCCTTCTCAGATGTATATTTTCCTGTCTTTTCTTTAGCTTGTTTACTACCAGCCTTTTATTCTGCCAGTTATTTTGCTAACCCCAACCTTCTCCAGTTTAACCTATGATTTCCTGTTTGACACTGTCAAATACTTCATTAATTTCAACTACATTTGCTTATAAAGCTACTCTTTGCTTATAAAAAATTGCCAGCTTATCAATGAAAGCTCTTGCCAGAAGTCTTTGGAAAATCTGTATTTCCTTTGTACTTAGTTTTCTTAGATTTACCTCTGTCTTTGGTCCTTTCCTTCAAAAGTGTTGCATGCTACTGGTGTCAGGCTGAAGCCGTATGTACCGTGTAGATCAAAATAAAACATTGCATACCCACTTTAATGAATGCTTTAATCACCTTTCTAGAAATACCTGCTAGCTTTACTCTTTATGTGGCTGTCCTCTGGTGGACCTGGTCCTTCTCGTGCCAGCTCTTTGGACTCACAGACCAATGTTGACTCATTCTTTCCTTCTGCTCTCCCATCTGTCATACTTGTGCGGTGAGGCATGTCCTGTGCTCAGATAATCAACTGGCAGGGGCTGTTCTTTGTGGCTGTGCTACACCTACAGCAGCCAGCGGCCAGGGCATCCACAGCCAAAATGAGGCAATCAATAAAAGTCAAGTGTGTACCTACCCTTAAGAATTGATTTGTCATATTTTGCACTTTTTTTTGTTGTTTGTTTGATTGATTTCTGTTTAGAGAAGCTTTCAGCTCCTTTAGGAGCTCTCTCTAAAACAGGCAAAAGAAGTTTGTCCTGTATGTTTGGTGTCATTTATTGTAGGGTCATGATGCATGGAGTTGGGTTGTTTCTCCTTTTGCACACTTGTTGTCTTTGAGTTCTCAAAATAGAGGGGGCAGATAACTTAATAACCAGAAGCTTCATGTTTTTCAAGTGAGAAAGATTGTCGTGGATGAGAGAAAAACCGCTTGTTCTAGGGCTGGTAACAGAAGGTACGTCGGTACGAATAAACTGTGCTGAAGGTGTTTTTTTCCCATGTTCTCTGAAACACACATGTTCTCTGCACAACAAATGAGACTTGTTCAAAATCTGAATGTTTTTGAAAATACAGAGTCAGTGATGTCTGTCCCATAGTTATATAGATTCATTAACCAGGAAATTCCTCTATTTGTTTTGTAAACATGTATTTAAAAATATGCCTATTGTTGTGGACTAGGATTGTTTTTTAGATGTTGTTTTTACTGAATTGTGTGAAGCCAATGGCACCACTCTTAGTATAGAAAATCTGGTAAGTGGGAGTTAGGTGCAAAGACAAGATGTGTGTTTACTTAAAATTAGAAGACACACAGTGTTGAAAAAGTTGCGTAATGCCTTAACCTAACTGTGCATCAGCTAAGTGTTTGAAACGCTTGTGCCATGCTACTATGTCACTGATCTGTGTGTTGAAGAATAGCAGCTTAGAAACTGAATTAAGTTAAAGCAGGGCATAAGATAGGATGAATCATTCTTTGCTCATCTTCTTAAGTGTAATTGTAATTTACCTTTTTTACAATATAGGAAAGAGTAGCGCAGAAACATTTTATGTTACCTGATTTTGGTGCTTACCTTTAGCCATTTTAAGTAGTGTTGATGTTACTGAGTCCATTCTAAGCTGAAAACTGACCTCTGCTTTTAGCATGATAAGTTTAATTTGTGTGGTTTTCCTCACCTTGTTCTTGCAATGTCTGTTCAGGATAACTATTTTTAATATTTCCTTGCATTCGTTTAGCACTTCCCAGGCCAGTATTTTATAGTCCTTCACCGATTCTGAAAAAATGTGCTTATTAAGCATGGTGGCCTTGATTTTAGAAACGGCCATTGAAATTTGACAGTTGTCATGTGACTAATGTGGAACACCTTAGAGGGTTTTCAAAGTCAGCACTGTTTGAAAACCTATCTCTTTGTAAAGGACTGTAATTAGGCACTCAGAATCCTTAGTTGCATTAAAAATGAAGAAAATGCTATAAATAGTCCTATCCATTTTGTATCACTGCTGGAAAATAGTATTAAATTGATGCTCATTTTGACTTGTGATTCAAAGAACAGCAAACCCCAGATATTTTGTAACACTGACTTAGCAAATTTGCTGTTATTTTACTTGCTAAATAGTATGCACTTACTGGGTCTGAAGAATAGCCCAGAAGATCTTTTTAAGTGGTTGAGAAGCTCCTCTTTCGCTTACATTTGTGCGTTAAAAATAATATATATATTTTTTCCATCATATTCAAGTAAGGAAGGAAAAAGATCTGTCAGCTTTTCTGTTTTGCTTCTGTATTTGCAGAAGCGTTCCCCATCCATTAAGACATGTAAGTCATGCAAGCCAACCTCTACTGCGTGTAGGCTGGCTTCTTAGGTTGTCATGTGTGGTGGCCCTGGCTGCTGTCGGTAACCCTGGGTTTTAAAACACTAGAATTATTAAGTGACTTACAGGAATGGATATAAAAGAATCAGCTCTTCTTGGAACACCAACTTCTTCCCTGTTGAACTCTCATTTGCCTGTGCTTCGTTTGGGTGCACAGAATGGTGCCGCACTTGAAGCTTTGCTTTATAGGAAGAGTAAGCAAAGTGCTTCTGAGGAGCTTCAAAACTGTGATATTGTTCTGGGTGCAGACACAAAGTCTCAAACAACTCACCTGGAGAGAGAGCTTTGGATTTTCTACCAATAGCCGCCATTAAACTGCATGGTAGGGCCAGTTTCTGTTAAACCGACGTACACCTGGTGTTAGAGGCACTGACTGCACTGGCTGCAATGAAATGTCACCCTTTGCTTTCATGTGCTATGCAGAGGCGATGTGCTTTTGGCTTCTTAAATAATGGATAGAAAACCTGTGACCAGCAGGTTATTTACAAATAAGTAATGTAAATGTGTGTTAAAAGGGATTGCTTATAGTAACTTAGCTCTTTAGTGAAACTCTTTGGTTTTCCCTCACTTTATTTCAGCTCAATTAGAAAACAAACAACAACAAAATTTAAATAGTAAGCATATAGACTTTATTAGCAACAACAAAAATATGCGATTGGATTAACATATTTTTTCTTGGTTGGATATTTGATGAAACTTAGGAAATCATGGTTGTGCAGGGGCTTTGTAAGATGATGAGCTGATGGTTTTGAGTGTAAGCCCACTATGGAGAGTATGTCAGTGTCCTAAGGAGAAAGGGAGTATAAGCTTAGCATAGGTGGTAAGGAATAATATTGAATTCAAGATTATTTCTAATCACTATTTTTGAAAATGCTTTCATTTGCAGCATAAAGCAAATGAAAAAAAATAAAGCTGTAAAACATTGAGTTAAACAAAAAGATTGTGAAAAAGTCATTAACAATCCTGTTAGTACTGATGGGTACAGTTCACTGAAGCAAGCCATGTAAATTACTGGCATATTTCAAAGCAGCATAGAAAAAAACATTACCATTTTATGTAGATTTTTCTGCACTTTCATACTTCTTCAATTGTGTTAAATTGAGCAAAATAATATTAAAACCTCAAGCACATGTTGCATGCTCAGTCCTACTTTCTGTGTCTGCCACAACCTCGAGCTGATTTCAGTGGCACTTGAACCATAGAAGTTGAAGATAGAGCCTCAAACTGTATACAGTATCCAAATGTCTTAAGTTTCAGCTTTTATTTCAGGATACTTTGTGGGAGACAAAGGCTATTATTTATGATAGTGACCATTGCAGAAGTGCGTGTCACTTGAAATTTGGACAGTAAATGCAGAAAACTCCCACCCAGTCACAGTGTCAAATGTAATTTTTTTTTACTAAAACTAGCCCCATTTAAGAAAATATTTCAGTGTGACGGTTTGTGATTCTTCATGTCTAGTTATTTGCTAGTAATTTTGAAAATATTTTCTGATACTTTAAGGCTGGATATCTTTCTGCTATTTTGAGTGCAGTGTTATAAACAATAAAAACAGAATGTACATAGACTATTATAATGCAATTTACATTAGCCACTTTTTTAATAAAGCAATTCAGAAGCTATAAACACGTCAGGAGACTGATCAGATTAATACACTCAGCTTTGATGTACCATAGTTATTGCTAAAATACTAATGGCTTAACTCTAATGAAAGGAAATAAAGTTTTACCTACCACTGTGTCTGAAATTATTAAGTTTCAGACACAGTTGGACAGTTCTGAAGTAAGTTTTTGTGATGTAACATAATTTGAAATTTATAATGTAGTTATACTCTGCTATCGGCATCTGGTCCACAGGATGTAAAACTGAATTTCTTGCCCAGTTGTGGTGAGATGGTGGACTTCTGATATTTTTTGCAACTGCACAAAATTATAACGGAGAAAGCAGCTGAAGTCATCATTTAAATTGCTTAATTTTTGATGTGGGCACAGTATTGTCCAAAGAACATGGCCTATATTCCAATTGCAGAATCTTATGATTGCTTTTAACTTTTAAGGTAAATATTCTTTTAAAGTTGGTGCTAGCATCTCTAGGGACAGAATGTAGGATAGCATTTACAGGAGAAGGAATATCCATGGAGCTGATAACCCTTTTGCATTTTTCCTGTTGCAATACTGAAAAAGTGTTACATTCTTTCCTATTTCAAATTCTTTTCTTCACTGAACATCTGTTGAGCGCTCTAGAACTGGAAAAACAGGTTTCTACACATTTTTACTGTCATTTAAAATCAAATTAAATTTTCACTGCATTTATTCACATTTTATTTTTGCTTTCAATACATCTTTTCTTATAGGAGGGCAGCATATTTGATGAAATGGCTACAAATATTTTATACACATATTTAATGTGAACTTACCACAATCATTCCACATTGGAACTGTCTTAAAGATTTACATTCATTCATTGAGGAAGAAGTATATCACACATCCTAATCATTCGCATAACCCAAATTTAAGATAATTAGTATTTTGAAAACTTTGTTTCAAGTGAAAATTACTTGCAGATCTTTCGGTGTGAATAATTTTCAATAATAAAAGTTTTTAAAAAAGAGTTGTGTTATTTTGCACAGGGCTTGCAAAGAGCCAGTGTACAGAGTTCTTTAGGTGCTTCAAATATAGTCTTTGCTTTTCAGCATTACTGAATACTATAAAATGTGTTTTCAGTAGTAAGTTGAATGCTCAATTAATACTTTTAGATATTGGATATTTTTAAGAGCATCTTTCTTCTAAATGAGTAAGTCCGCAAAAATAACGACTCTGTTGTCACAACAGTGACAGAGTTCGGTTGCTTGTGCAGCCGTAGATTGAAATTATAATCATTTTTAAGCCACCCACGTTATCACAGTACTCAGCCAGTCCTGCAGTAAGTGGCATAAGGAACATGTGCCATGCTCATTGTAAGCTTTGCAAAACTGGGTATGTCAAATTGTAATTTATTAGAGTTCATTTGAAATGTATTGCTGTGTGCTCGCTTTAGAAAAAGCGGACCTGAAAATGTGTACCTGAAGCAGAAGGCAGTGGTAGTGTATATATCTTGTGAGATAATGTCATTATTTCAGGTGGTCTGTGAGAAACTTCGTTTCTGCCATGAGATTTTCCTTCTGAAGTGGAAAGTTCCTTGTGTTGTATGGCTGTTGGCCACCATTTTGAATCATGGAGCTTCCTGGAGATTATGGACCTATAAAGGCTCTGGAGATGAGACTGAGCTAGCAAACAAAAAAGGTGATGGCTAAGGAAATCTTCAGCAGGTTCAGTTTCCTGCCTGAGTTGGGACTTTATGCTTGTAAAATGTCTGATGCAGGCATCTCTGCATTTCTATTCCAAGTAGTGGGAAATTCACAAGATCACTTGTTTTTCTCAGATTTTACCATCTTGGCCTGAACTCAAATGACAGCAGCTGTTCTCATGAGATTTCTACTGCAGCCAACTGAAAAAACAGCCTTTTTCTTTTCAGATCTAACCACCTAGCGACAGTGGTAGCAACTTTTGTTCTGAGTGTTAGAGTTCCATATATTCCCTTCTGCACATCACGTGCACATTAAAAATTAGGTGAAGGTGGATTCCAGTGTGTTACGTATTTACAGTTTTTACTGAATGGAATTGTACATTTTATGTGTGGAAAATATGCCATAGTCCTCCAGTGTCCAGGATTCACTTTTTAGTATGCAGCATGTTCACTAAAGATTTACGTGTAGGATCTTTAAAAGGAGAAACTTTCCTCTAGGGAAGAGCTGACTGAGAATGACTTCAATCTTCAGCTACATGTGATGGCACTGAAATAACAACTACTCTTGCTTGATCTCTGCCAGCATTCGCTTGCCCTTCTTCCTCTCATCTTTCAGCAACATATGGAGCATCAGCAGACTTGTGGGCAGTTTGGCTTGACCTGAAAAAACAGAAAGCAATACTCATTTTAAAAATAGAGTGCATAAATTAGGCAGCTTGTTCCTCTGTCTCATGGAAACAGAAGGAGTGGCAGAGGTTAAAAAGTGCTATTTAGTGAACTGAGTGTTGGGGAGAAAATGTGGTTCTCTCCTCACCTTTCTTATCCATGTGCGTAGTTCTTAGTGGGGTGTGGGACTATATCCTTCCATTTTACTATATCCTTCTATATCCTGGCTTTGCTGGAAAGTGGAGAAAGGCACTTCCTATTTGTGGGGCATCAGGTGCTGGTTCCACACAGTCTCCTGGTGTTTATAATGGGTTGGGTCTCAGTTCCTGATTGTGTCTGTGTGCTCCTACTAGACACTTTTTTCCTCAACTCCATCCCGGAAAGGCAACTTACGAGCCTGGTGACTGGGGAGTATGTACAGTGAGTACGTCTCTTCATTGCCCCAAGGCAGAAGATACCTGTTTGGAAAAATACAGATTCTATGCACTTTAGGCAGGAGGAAAGGGGGAAACCACTGACCACATACAATACCAGTGAATAACCACTTAAGTGAAATGTTTTGTTTCTCTCAGTCTGTAGCAGAACTATTGACAGACAGCCTGGCAACTTCTGATGATCAGGCTTCCACTCCCGATGTTGGAGGACAAATCTGCAACATTCTGTCTTACAGATTCTTTAATCCAAGGATATGTAATTCCCAGCCAGACTGAGAGGAGGTTCAAATTCAGATCAAGGGCTTTGAGAGCAAAGTTACATGTTTGAAATTTGGTACTGGATGTGAAGTGTTGAAGGGCAAGTGTCTTTTTTTGGGCTGGCACGATAGTAGTTGTCATACTTACTTTGCTGAGAACAGTAGCAGATCACTGTAAGGTTGAAGATCAAGTCCTCTGATATATTTACAACAAAAAGGAGCAAATCTGGTCACACTTACTTCTAGGTGGGTTACCTTTCCAAATCCGAACCTGTGCTAGTATTTACTTACTTAGAAACTACAAATGGGATGCAGTTTAACAAATATAAAAGTGTGTCTATATCTGAAATGTACGTCTGACTTAGTCAACCTAAATTCCCATTAATAATCATTGGAGAGCTTCTGGGAGCTTGTGGACTGCAATTCATCTCATCCTAAGGTAGATCCTAAAATAGATGAGTCATGCCTTAAAAGTACACATTTATCCGTACTGACTACAAAAGGAGCCTAGAGTGAGTAGCTCAGACAAAGATATCTTTTTTTTTGTAAGTGAGTGAAGATAGGCAAGATGAATCCCACTCCTTGTGTCATGGAGCTGCTTGACAGCAGTTGTGTGTTGGAACAAAGTCCTATTTCTCAGAATCAAGAAGATGGAGGCTGTTCCTGGATGCCTGTCCTATGCAGTAGAGAGCTCTAGCACAGGAGGAAATCTTGCCCCAAAATCTGTGGTAATGAACACTAAGGAAAATACAGAAATAACCCTTAGGTGAACATTCACTTTTAAAGTCAGGGCTGCAGATTTAGAATTGACAAAGACTGCCTGGAATTGATTGTGATGCTATAATGAAGAGAAACGTGAACTATTAATAAGCAACCACTGCCTCCTACTAGCAGGTCTGCATTTTGGGATTCAAAATACCCTACAGTATCTTACTGAGTGACTGAAAATATTTTTTGTTCTCTCTATACCTCTGTTTCCCAGGAAGTGTAGTGTGGACAAGACTGTGACTTCCCTGCAGAATTCTTTGTGAGGCCTAATGATGAAGCACTATGTAAGAGCTGAAGTGTTTTCGGTTATGGGAGTATTTTGGGGCTCCAAAAAGTACCAATTAATTTTAAGTAATGTCTTAATGTAAGAGAGCATTAAGAATATTGTAAAAATGAAAACAGCAACTTAACTAAGTGCAAGTAAAAAGTTTATAGGCAGTGTATGCCCAGCATGACTTTTAACTGTGCCTAGGAGATATGACTTAAAGTAGCAATAAATTATCCATGCATCCATTATGTGGAGATCAGAAAGTAAGCTTGATCACAAACAGAAAATCTTCCAGAGGAAAAGATGATTTTATAAAAGTAGCAGATATGTTGATCCAGATAAAAATAAGTATAGGTTAGTGATAGTTATACATAAATACTTTATATTGAAGAAGGTAGTTTTCTATTACTGATAAAATCAAAAAAAAATAATCTTGGGAATATGTATTCATGTTTGGGTTTTTACCTGACAGAGGCCAAGAAATGTTTCTTGATTTTGATTATGGCAAGATTTTTTCCTTAATTATTTGCCACCTATGAATGCTGTTTTATGTATAAAATTGAGTTTTTGATTTAAACAAATGCTTATACATTTTATGCTTTCCTTTTTAAAAAAAAATCCACAAAAACATGACACTTTCCTTATTAGTGTCACAGATGAATTCTCCATGTCTAAGCTATATTGAAATATGGTTTTACTTACTCTATTTGTTTGGAAATAAAATTCTATTATTGTAAGGGTCTACTTCTCTGGGTTGGCTGAGTATGTGGTGAGCACAGTTCATGGTTGGGGTCAGTAATATTTAAGCGTTTACAAAAAATGGGAAAAGCTTTTACAACTTAATTAAAGAGGAATCAGAAGTGGTGTCCAAGAAAGTGGGATAGTTAATCCTTATTCCAAATCAGCTGGAGTGTAATTAGAAACCTTCATACTGACTTTCCTGATGAGTTGCTGGGACCACAGTGTTACAGGATATAAGAATGATTTGTCTAAGGTGTTTTCAGGACATGAGACTGTGTTGCCTTACTGGTGAGACAGACGGAGGGTGTCTGCTGTAAGAGTCTGACTAGAACTTGTCAGTAAAGAAGCATTGGTAGGACCCAGGTGATTGAAGTCATTGCCAAAGTTAACTGATCTAAAGCAACACTGGTAGTTTTTTTTCATCAAAACACACTAGGAGCAGTCCTGTGATCCACGATGACAACTGGAGGCAGAAATGAAGAGATAGGAGATGCTAACGTGAACTGCTATGATGAGGTCTGCAAAAAAGTGTGTCGTGTCTGCAGTCCTAGTCATGGCAAGAGAATTGCCTAAGACAGTCTTGAGCAGAGTGATGGTAAGGAGCAGGACTTGTTTGTTCACTGCGTCCAACTGATGTGGATTGTTAGGGTGTTTTTAAAGAATGGCAAGAACATCACTCTAGGTCACCTTAGGTGCCTTGAATGTAATTACATTCTTGAATTTTGAAACTTTCAATCATGGATTTTTTTCAGCAAATCAATGGAGCATGTGGCAAAAAATAGTTAAATAGCTCAATGCGTATGTAATAACTTGTTAGCATGTGTTTTCTTAAAGTGGTTCTATTTGTAATGTCAAATTTATTGCAGTTCTCTTTAACGACAATGAAAATAACTTCCATGTTTTTGAATTCATATAACATTTTTTTGCTATTGTATCATGTAGCATTTATGTGCAGTATTCAGAGGATTTGTGTCTAATTAACATATTAAAAACAAATATATATTTTGTTATATTTTTCATTAAATTTTTGAAAATAAATGCCTAATTGGGTGCCTGGCCACACAGCTACATTGATTTAAGCTGGATCAGGCTTATACTGATGTGAATCCTCATATGCAATTTACGTACACAGATTTACTTAATGGTTTTCCTTTATGCATAGAAAAACAAAATCCAATAGATAAAGCTGGAGTAATTCAAAACATTATTTCTCACTAGCTGTTCACTGTTGTCAGAAGGCTACAGTCAGCAGCTGAGCAGCATGACTGGATTGTGGTTGCTCCCCTTGGGTTGATTATCTTATACCTTGGCTGCCTGTCTTCATGCTGAAGTGGTTTGTGCATTTGTACAGTCCCTAACAGAACAGCTGTAGGAACTTTGTCTGCAGAGTGTTCCAGCTGTTTCCAAAATAGTCTGTCTACTCTAGCAGCCCTGTAAGGCTATGATATGGCTTTGTGTGCAGGCTGGGCCTTTTAAATTTTGAAAGAATAAAAAGCGATCTGAGCAAGCGAGGAATGTTTTAGAAGCATTTTTGTCCAAATTGTATGTTGGAAAGAGAGGCAGTTTCTTGCAGAAACAGGGCCTCATATTAATGAATTCATAAGAATAAAACTTGTAAAGTGTATTTGACAGTATTTAGCAGCTGCAGAATCTCGTCATTTGTTCTATGATTTCATGCTGTCAAATTTGACAACATGAACTAATGCCAATCTTTGCTTTGGAAGGCAATTTCCGTTTTATAAAAATTATAATTATTAAAGCTAAATTTGGATTTCATTAAAAAGGAAGTTGTTAGTCTTTTATTTGTCACATAGCTTTCAGAGACTAAGTTTGTTCTACCTTTGACAATTTGTCACATTGATATTTAGTGAAAACCATAAATTATATGTTGTTTCTGCCTTTTTGCTACCCATGGATGAAGTTGGTGTCAGCAGCAAGGAAGACACTGATATTTTTGATAGACCTGAAACCCGTTTGTCAATTATTTAGAAGACTGGATTTACTACCTGCTTTCAAGCATGTTTAGTTGTGCACGTTTACTTTGTTTAGCCAAAGCCTGTATTGAGCACCCACTGCGTTCAAGAAAAGGGTGTTCAATAGTACTTGTCCTAGTAGGGTTAACTCAAATGTTGTCATAGTTTGGGTCCTATAAATGTACAGCCTTTTTTTGTTTTAAAATGTCAGTGCTTTTAACTCTATTCTTGATCAGATTTTTAGATAGTTTTGAAAGCTTAGAGTGCCTTCTAAACTATTCTCCATGTTCTCCAGTTTCTGGTGCTACCCAGTCTAAAGAACAGATAAGTTATCCCGTCATTTACCAGAAAAAAAATGTACGGGACAGTTTGGTTGCAACATGTGCCTTTATGAGCCATAGCAGCAAGCTGGTCTCCTGGCCTTCCCCTCTGAGACATACCTGCATGAAAAACTGGTCACTGTGTTCAGTTAGGTGCTAATGAGGGATTTGGGCCCTTTTCCTGTCTTCCCACATGGTGTCAAGTGCATAGTGTGGAGTCTATATGACAAATGTTAGTACGTTGCCAAACAGGGAAGAAACTTTGGTGATGGTGTTCTGGGGGTTGCTGGTTCTGTTCTTGTCAGTAAGTATAAGCAATTGAGGCATGACCATTGAAGAAGTATTAGTGAAACGTGAATTTTATGCACCATTGAAGGCATGCAGTCATGCAATAAATTGAACTTCTGGAACAGTTTTCCTGAATGAACACAGTTTTTAACATATTGTACTAAAATCAGTACTGTTGTCCTATGTTGATTGTATATTTGGTAATGAAACATATACATTGAAGATAAAGAAGAAAAATCTAGTATAGTATTGTGGAACTCACACCTACAAGGCAACATGGTACATGCAGACTGACAGAATATTGGTAGTTGGAATGAACCTCTGAAGACTGTCTAGTCCAACTCTTCACCTCAAGCAGGGTTGATGAGAACACATTGCCCCGGTGTGCCCAGTGTCTCCAAAGGTGGATACTCCACAACCTGTGTTTGATCAGCCTCATGATGGAAGAAGTGTTCTCACTGTTTACATGGAATTGCCTGTATTTCAGTTTGTGTCCACTGACTCTTGTGGTGTCTCACTGGGCACCGCTGAAGGGAGCTTGGCTCCATGTTCTTTATGTCCTCCTTTCGCATATTTGTATACATTGATGAGTTTCTCTGTGAGCCGTCTATTCCCCAGGTGGAAGAGTCCCAGCTCTTTTAGCCTTTTCTCGTATGGCACACTCCAGGCCCTCAGTCAACTTTGTGGCCCTCTACTGCACTCTCTTCAGGCTGTCCTTGTCTCTTTTGTACTGGAGAGCCCAGTGCTAGGCCCAGCACTCCAGGGACATTTCACCAGTGTTGAGCAGAGGGAAAGGATCACATCCTTTGACCTGCTGGCAGTGACCGCCTCATGCATGTCAGGATGTTGTTGGCCTTCTTTGTGAAGATTGTATGCCCTAGTATAGTATGTCTGGTTTCACTTTAGAAAAGTTAAATTTTAGTATTAAGCTAGCTTAAATTAAATTTTCAAAGGGCAAAATACAGCCAAAGTGAAATGAGCAATGTGTGCTGGTAAACTAAGGGAGAGAGCCTGTCATTCTGGGAATCAGTTGAGAGCCTGCAGAGGCTGAAAATGTCAGTGAAAGCAAGCTAGAGAGCTGGCAGAGCAGGGTGTGTTTCTTGGGAAGACACCTGGCTCAGAAATAAGACTTGGGTTGACACTGACAAGGGGCTGGGCATCTGCAAAACTACCAAATAATGCCCTACAATCTATAGCAGCTCTCTGTACATTAGATTCTTTTTAGAGTTAATTTTGGTTACATATCTAAAATGTCCCTGCTGGAGACTTCACATGGGGGCAGGTGTAAGGAATACCGATGGGTTGTGTTCATTTGTTATTGTTTTTTCCCCCTTCCCAGCTCCCAGTTAATCAGTCATGAGAATATGATCAGAAATTGTCTTGATGTTCTTATCCACATGCTGAGCAACTAAAGACCTGAGTGCTCCAGATTCACTTTTCCCTTCCTTAACCACCATTTGGTCTTCCACCCAGTCTGCAATATGTTCTTTGGGCCCTACTGGAGCTTGTAAAACGTTGACACCTACCATTGAGTGGTACAAATATGCCCTTCTGTAGCACTTGAACTTTGTATTACTGTGTAGAAGTAGCCTCCGTATACGACATGCAGTTATGACAAATTATGGACCTGAATGTTCTGCCTGAAGATTTGCAGGAGAGCAAGTTTTCCTCTGCTTCCTTCCTCACTTTTCATAATTTCGTCATCATTATACTTGGCTTTACTTAATGCTCTTTCATTTCATGATGGTCTGTTTCTTGTCCCAGACCTTCAACAAAGGTTTTGTGGATGGAGGCCCATTCTGATCTGCTAAAAGCAGAGAAATAAATATTCATAAGCATTATGGGACTGGACAGAATGGTTGCATCAGTTACTTGTTATTCAGCATGTTGCTGTCTGATGTGAGTTCTGAATTGATACACTGCTGAAAAATGAAAAGGATAACCCTTAATATTCATTAAAATCTCTCGGATGAAAAGTTTTGTCAGCTCATTTATAAAAAAATGTTCTGTGTGAAAGATTGTAAGCCCACTTCCTCCATGGCCGTGAAGAAGCTCTTCCTCACACAGCACATGCTCAAAAATCCCTTCAGGTGGCTGTCCTCTCCGCTTGTGCTCCATGAGGGTAACAGTGGCAAAAAAATGTAGTTACTTTTCAGATTGTGATGAAGCTTTCAGTTTAGGAAGATGGTAAAACCAACTCAAAGTACCTATTTTCCTTCACTTCCAGTGAAGGGACCTGGTCTTGCAGGAGATCCTCTTCAGGCAGCGGACCTGTGTGCACGCTGGGCCTCTGGTGTTCATCTGGGGGCTCTCAGGGACCACACATGTTCAAGTAGTGCTGGGGCTGCAGCTGTGTAACTGCACAAAAGGGGACTGCAAACCTGCTGAAGGCAGTGTGGGACTCATCAGAACTTGCTCTGTGAGAGGCTGAAGGACTTGAGCTTGTTCAGCCTGGAGAAGAGGTGGCTTTGGGGGAATCTGTTAGCAGTCTTCTCATGTTGGTAGGAGGATGAGAGATGCTGGATGTAAGTTGGAATGAGAGATTCAGTGTGGATATAAGGAAAAACATTTTCACCATAAGGGCAGTTGAACAGTCAGCAGTTGCCAAGAGAGGTTGTGTAGTCTCCATCCTTGGAGGTTTCTAAACCGACTGGATAAAGCCCTGAGCAAACCAATCTGACGTCAGAGCTGACCCAGCTTTGAGCAGTGGGTTGAGCTAGATCCTCTCCAGAGATAACTTCAAATATCCTATGATCATATGTGTGTGTAGGAGTATGCAAGTATGGGTTAAGTACAGAGTGAATTCTGTGGAAACTGTAGATGAAATATGTCTTCACAGAAGGATACAGAGACCACAAAAGTAGTTCAGTATTGATAAGCTAGATATATGTATATTTAACAAGGAATATTTGCATTTCAGTGGAGAAAAGGGAAAAAAAAAACACAAACCAGCAGAGTATCTGCTTTCTCCACCTCCCCAGTGTTTAACAGATCCTATTTTAGTCCAGAAACAGCAAGGTCTGAAATGTTAATTGCCACCATACTCACACACAAACCTTGCCTGGATTCATGCTGAATGCATCTCTCAAGGATTTAATAAATCACTTCCATTTATATCATTTATTTAGAGAAATAGGACATAAGAATTGGAAAAAACAGCTTTCAAAGTATCAATGTAGCTGTCCTATTTAGAAATAATGCTTGAAATAGCTGAATTATTACATGTCTACTGAACTGGAGATACGCATTATGGGTGATGCATGTATTCTAGGTAAACATAACAGTGGTATTTGGTAGTTTGCAAATACTTCATACAATAAATGTCCCCTACTGAAGTCTCAATGCAGCTCTCTGCTACTTCCAGCTGGGCAGCATAGATGTAATCAAGAATAATTGAAGTTGATTTTGTGCTATGTGAATGTAACTGTCTTTCTGAATATGATGTCTAGCATGTTGGCTTTCTCTGTGATCCTATAACGAAAGTTGTTTGAATTGGATGTGAAAGAATGGTTAGTACTGTTTAGTCATGATCTGTCATAAGAATCTTTAAGTAGTTTTATAAAAAAAATTCCATAATTACTTTCCTGAAACTGATGGTATTTCAGATCTTGCAGTGATAAAGGTCTTTTGGTATTGCCTCAGAATTATTTTCAGACAAAGCATTATGCTCTCAGCCTAATCATGTCAGCATCAGAATACCTACAAAAAATAGATCAAAAGAAACAGCAGAATTTGTGTTTTTTTTTTTTTTTTTTTTTTTTTTTTGTGTGTGTGTGTGTGTGCTATGAATAGCACTAGCGTGAATGTATTAAGCAATCATGTTGACTGTACTGAAAGTACAAAATATACAGGAAAGCAACTTGAAATGCAAATTAATTTGGGGACACATTGGCTGTTTTCAATATCAGCTTGGACAATTTTAATCTTCTGCCCTTTTGTTTTCTCCTTCCTGTGGGACAGTGAGTAAAAAACGAGTGTCAGCTGAAGATCATCAGACTTGTCTCAAGCTGGAGGATGACCAGAAGAGCTGCAAAACTGATGGATGCTGCCTTCAAAGTTTTGTTGGGTTTTATTGTGTGAGAAGCAAAGATAATTGCAGAAACCACATAAAGAAAATCTTACTTGGCTGCTAGAATCTAAATAGTTGATTGTCTCCCTTGGGTACCTGGTCCCAGAAACCAATCAATGCAAACTGATCAGCTCTCTCAAAAACTGCGTGGCAAACATCTAGGTACAGGAAATGCTTACTTCAGTGTGCTGGGATGGAAAAGGCAACACACTGTGACAGACAACTTCCAAGAGTCTCAACCAAGAGTCTGCTGCTCTTCAACTAGTAGTTTTATGGTAGCTTGTAACAGTGTCATGAGACAAGTAAAGAAGACAAAAATCATAGTAAGAGGTGATCATCTTTTTTAGATTACATAATACCATTGGAGAAAGAAAAACAGGCAAGTTGGATATGAACAAGCTCATCTTCAGGCCTCCTTAACCTTTGTTCCTGTGCAGTTCTTTGATCTTCCTTAAGTAGAGACAGTTACTCTGTTTCTGTATTCATATTTGTTTTACAAGGAGTAAAGTAAAAATAAAAATCTTTGCTGCTAAGGGTTTGTTTGTTTTAATACAATTTAAAAGGATGGAAAAGAAAGTCCATCGTCCAGTATCAGTTCACTCTTCTTTACATGTCCTGTGCATATCAGTATTTGCTGGGAACTGGACAGGAAATAATCTGCTTTTGGGCATAGCATCTGAGGGAGAGTTCACTACAGCATTTTGATACATTTTGTGATGAGTTCGTGGGTCTCAGGTCAAGTCAAGCTCTTGAAATTGAGACAAAGATGTTGAAATACATCTGTCTCTGTATACGTTACTACTTACTTTTTTTTTGGACTTTGAGAATTCATATGCTCAGATGAGCAGAGCATAAATTTGAGCTTCATTTAGCATGATTCAGTTAGCATATGGAGAATGGGATTTGTAATGCATGTGCTATGAACCAGCACTATTGTCTGGTTATCAACATGTTTACATTAAAAAGACACGTTAGTGTATGAAGTCTTAAATTTGTTGTTATTTTAAATATACTGCTAAGATCCCTTTAGTGTTTGTGGTTTTTTTTTTTTTTTTTTTTTTTTTGTCTCCCAGCCTTTGGTTGTGCTATTCATTATTTAACAATAATTTTGCTGAAACATGATGTATAAGTTTCCTGTGTGTTATATTACATCTTTAACTCTGTTCTTCAAACTTGTTATGCAGTAGGACATGAGGTTAAGCTTCAGTGTCAACTGTCTCTGACAGTGTCTCCTTTTTCAGTTTTCACATATGCTTAAGCCATGAGCAAAACTCTAGATGATGGCTTGCTGTGCTCAGGTCTCTTCAGTCGTGCTTTGTTTCAGCTGAGTCTGAAGTTCAGACACAGAAGGCATCAGACACTGCCTCACTTGATTGCTTTTTCTATGTTTCCAATCTAGATCACATGTGTTTTTCCTGACTTTGTATCTTTCTTATTTCTGGATCTGCTAATTGCAAGCAGTTTGGCTTCACTCTTTGCATATCCCGAGCACCTCTGATTTCTCTTCTAGATAACCGGAGACACAAAGCTCTGTTGTTTGCTCTTTCAGCTGCACAAAGTGGAATGAAGCTTAAGAGAGGCCAAGGAGAGCTCAGACAAAGAAAGGCTGACCGGCCTTGGGCCCGAGGCCTAGCACATTCGCTGCAGTGCCCGCGGCTTCCTACTTGCAGTGGCAGTACCACAGGGCTGGAAGTGCTAAAAATGCATTTTAAACAGTGTGTAACAAAACGTAGCTTGCTTTTTATTTTCTATTGTAACAGTAATGTCTGAGCGTGCTGTGAGCTGCTTGATTTACATTTGGCCTTAGTAAGTAAAATGTACTACCAATATTTCTCCTGGGTGAGTTTTTTACCCTTTGCTTGCAGTCATCCATTTAGATTCATTGCACTCTGATGTTAACTGCTGTGGCATTTAACATTCTTTATAGGACATTCTCATTGTAATAAACAAGGAAAATTGTACTGATGGTTTTCATGTATCCATTTCATTGAGAAATTGGTGGTAAAGAAGTAACTGCTTTCTAGATAGAAAGTATCTTTTATGTTGAAACATGACCCGTACCATATTATAAAACAGCTGACAGACTTTATGTTCCAGCTTTGGATAAATCTCAGCTTTCTGGAAGTAGGTGAGGTTCTTTAATTCCAGTTTTTCTGTTTGTTGCTGAAGCAGTGACAATTTCACTTTGATTAAATGCCTAAAAAGTTATCTAGTTGGAGGGAAAAAAAAAAAAAAAAAAGGATGTTGCATAAGCTTTTAATATTTAATTTCTATACTCTAAGTATCCGGAAGAACATTTAGTTCCTGTTTTGAAAGATGAATGCCATATATTGTAAAGTGTACTGAAGGCTCATCTGCAGTCATGGAGCTTGTTTGCTTCTCTAGTATGTACGTGCAGGGAAGAGTAGAAAGGGTTGAGTGGGCAGTTGGCAGTCATTCACCGTCAGTGATTGCTAGTCATTCATAAAAACTGCAGAGCCGAGAGGAGGAGCCAGCAGCAGCAGCAGCCTTTCAGGCTGTAGCAGAAGCTACATGTTTGTGTAAGCACAAGTGCTTCTAGAAGCAGCTCAAATACAGCATGATGAATATAATGAGGAAATGCACACCAAATGCGTCTAATTAAAAGAATCTGCTTAGAATAAAGCAAAATGTTTTAATTCTTTTCTCCTCAGGCCCATCTAGCAGTTCAGCTAAAAGCAATAAATACCATCTGGAGTAAGCCTTTTACCTTTAAAACAAGCAGTTATAGGAAATTAATGGATCTTGTTTCACTGTCAAAATGGAATTTTTGAGGGGAACAGTGTTGTGAATGTGTTCTTGGACCACATAATTTTTAGGCATAAATAACAGTGAAAGTATTATTTCAAGAAGAGACAATGTTGGAATAAGTAAACCATCCTCCATGTGCTCACTTAAAATTGATACATCTGTATTTTTCCCCTCATTGCAGTGACTGCCAGTCTAATAGATGATTTTGACAACATTTTATTTCACTGGTGTGCTCAAAGTGGGGAAGTTATAGCAGGTTGAAAGAATTCCCCTTTTAACGTATGGAGCTGATTTATTTGAAAATAGTGTGAGTAAATGCTGTTGTATCAGATACTCCATCTCTCGTAGTTTGGCCGACACGGTTTGTTGCTTCTCACAAAGCTACAGATTGCTGCAGGCTGATCGAGCACTGGCTGGGACATGGTGTTTAAGGCTGGGGTTGTGTCCACACTCAACCTGAACGTGACAGGTTCTTTGTGGCAAGCCAGGGCTTATGATGTTGAATTACAAAACACCATTCCCATACACAACCAGAACTATCCATTAAGAAGTGCAATGATTTGAGCTCCTGTCTACTTGACCTGTTTGCAGGTGAGTTTTGGGTCTGATCCTACTCTAAATACAGTTCGGAAGAACATAATGCTGTACTAGAAGATTTAAATTTAGATGAAGATTTGGAGCACTGCGCATGTATGATTTACATAGCACCTCAGACTGAATATACTTATTCTTTATCATATGGCAGAATTTCAAAGCAACATCTCTCTCTAACAAATAGCTAATTAAATTGTGCATTGTATTCTCTTTGAAGCTTATTCAGAAGCCCTGATTAAAATACATATAAACTTCATTATGGCAGTATTCCAATGAAAATGCAGATATGCTTAGTCTTTTCAGGAGACCTCATGTTGTAGTTCAAGCAGCCCAAATCGTTGCAGTCACTGCTTTCTCCAGGAGTGAGCACACACCCCTTGGGGCTCTGCTTTCCCTTTGTTCTAAAGAGTTCCTCAATGCTCTCATTAGTATCAACAAATGTAATACATGTACATCAAAGGAAAATGCACACTTAAAGAAAGAATACTGTATGTGACCTTCTGAGAGGGAAGTGCCTGCTGGATCTGTCTGGAGGTATGACTTTCCCGGGTGTGTTGCTTTTCCTTCTGGAGTTGAACCAACATCCCTTCCTGTGGTAGACCTTGTTTCTCTCGTGGGATGGACAAGAGGCCAGCTGCTCAAGTCCAGCAGCAGGCATGGTGTTTAAAGCCTCTCTAACCCTTAAATGGGCCTGCAGTTATTGACCATATGCAAACGGAATGATTTACAGGTGCCTAGAAGCAACCTGTTCTTAAGGTATGTTGATGTTGAGTGAGTGCTTTTGGTTTCTTGAAAAATGTAGTACTGTAGAAACACATTTTTTGAAACCATCTCTCTTCCTTTTGAAGGCACTTTTCACATCAGAAGGAAGAAATCAGATGTATTGATCTTGCTTTCCACCTTAGCAGTATTTTGTTTTTCAGATATGTCAAGTAGTGTATGGCCTGCTTACAGTAAGGCCATTCATCCAGGTGATTTTTGGAGGCTCATTTAAAGACCTTATCTATTATTGAAGAGCAGTTGTTACTAGAGATGAGTGGCTATGATTTATTTGATTACGCTATGTACATAGCTGTCTATGTGCAGCTTAAAACATTATATAGGGGAATATGATGCCCTGAAAGCAGACTTGTCTCACTTTATTAACTCTGAGCATCCACAAAGAGCAGCTGTTAAAGATACCTTTTTAGGTTTCTAACCACCCCTTTTATTGCACTGTCAGAAACCAGAAAAACAGCAGCAGATTAACCACAGGGCTTTCTGCTGACCTACTGCATGAGCACATGCATTGCAATATACTGGGTCACTTTTAATTTTTGTCCGCAGTCAGCACTGCAAATTTTGGTGTTCTGAAATAGGTAGCGTTTTGCCAAGTTACTTTTTTTTAAGGGATTCATCCTTTTAAATAAAATATAAAACAGATAAAAGCTGGCCCATCAGTGAAATGCATCTCACAGCTGTAATCAGAATGGCAGTTTCTATTTTTACCTTGGCAGCCTCCCCCCTGTAACAGGCTACAGTTTTCAGTGACATTTCAGATATAGCTAATATCCGCTCAATTTTTTCTGTGGGGGTGGGGTCTCAGATATAGATGGAAGATAGCATACACTTGTCTTACATGCTGTAATGAAAAAGCTACTGATGTCAAGGCTTGTTTAAGGTAGGAGATGTGTCATGGGGAACGGTAAGACTACTAACATGGAAAGAGATGAAGTGAGGGAGGCAATCAAAGCAGCACAGCTCCTTCTCTCCTGCCTGAAGAAAGACGACCTGGCTCTGCCTATCACCTCCTCATATTCAGGATGTTATCTCAGAAAGCAGCTGCTCTTGGGCCATTTTTGAAAGGGGTCTGTGTTCTAAGGAAGAAAAGTAAGCTCCTGCAACTCTTGCCTTCCTTCTGCCCTTCTCCTGCCAGATCTGGCCACAGTTCCTCTTGCTGCTTGATGGCAGAAGCACAAATCTTTTTGGGAATCTCTCCTTTGTTTCACCAGTTGCTCAGGACTTATGTGAGAAACCAGAATAAAATACTGGTAAGGCAAAGGTTTCTCGTACACTTTTGATTAGTACTGCCAGCCCCTCCTCAGCTTGGCCTTCCTTGAAAACTGATAACACTGCTTGTTTTTCCAAAAGAACAAAAATAGCCCCATCTTATTCCACATCACCCAACCAACAGCAGTGGATGGATGTGGAGAGTGAAGGGAAAGGGCTACACAAAGTGGTCGAGCTCATGTGCTCTGCCTGGCTAGCCTCTTCTAAAATCTTTTATTCGAGCCAAAATACAGAACTGAACGGACCATTGATCTGAGCTGATAGAGCATTTCTTGTGTTCTTAGATTGTTTCTTACACTCCACTGTTAACAGCTGCGTACAGAAGTGGTTTAGTTAATCAGAAACATCATAGTCACAAATTTGATTCTTGGAGCACTGAAAAAACCGAACAACATACAAACACCTCTGTGACATAAGTGCCATAGCTGCATGTTGTACCCACAGAAACACTTCTCCATATTTTTTCTTTACTGGCATTTCACGTTCTAGTCAATGTCTTATCTGAATGCTGCTTCTCCCACACATTGCTCATCCCTCCTCTGGTTTTCTGCTTGCTTTTTTTTTGCTGGGAAAAGAAAATGGAAAAGAGCTGTTAATACTGGCTAACTGACTAGTAGCTGGTTGCTATCCTAAAATAGGGTGCACCAGACTACACAGAAACATCTGCAACAACACTGACTTCCTCAAGGGTAGCAGATAATGGAAAAATTGATTGTTAATTGAAAAGAATAGATAGATCTCTGAGGGTGCCTATGGCTAGTCTGAAGTAGGCCTGTAAAACAAATGAGATGTTCCTTGATGTGCCTGTTTCTCCTGGCTATGAGAGAAACCTGGGGTGACTGGCTCAGACGTGGGCGAGTCAGGTTATGTGAGTCAGGTCTGTCTGTGTAAGGAAGAGACGCTCCTGGAGGCAGAAGTAGTGGTGTTTATTTCCTAACCCAAATTATTTATCTTTTCTGTCTTTTTTAGTTTGCTGTGTTCTGTCTTGGCTTGTAGCCTAGATACAAAGACAAAAGGCTGGATGTTCCTTAAGAACTTCAGAAATTCAAGTAGCCTCTTTACTGAAATCTCTCAGGTGCCTGATGAAACTTTATCAGCCAACTCAAAACTCTCCCTTTACGCATTAATGCTTTTGAAAATCATTCCCAAAGGGCCTGTTTCTGTGTCAAGACAGTACATATTTAAGCACACTTCTTTCAAAAGGCTTGTTCTCTTTATGGTGCTGTCTTGTGTGACTGTCATGGAAAAGTATGTCTGGATGCCTTCAGGAGAACAAGGAAGGAAACAAGAAGGAGAAGAACAAGGAAGAACAAGAAGGAAACAATCCATGTTAAGGGCTCTTTTCTTAGCTCATTCTATTAGAACTGTCTCAGAGTCTGATTCAGGATACATTATTCCTGGAAAACAGACCATTTCTTCTTTTATTGCAGTAGGGCGGGCAGAGTCTGCCAGGACTGGTGTCTTTCTGTGTGGCTTTGTGAAGAAAGGCGTTGGAGGCTACTGCAATAATGCTATCTGCGTGGTTTTTTTTATGTTTGTTTGATTGATTTTTTTTTTTTTTTTTGGAGACTTTCCATTTCATTTGATCTTGGAAGACACTGCAGAACTGTTGTATTTCCATCCTTTAAGGACATAATTCAAGCACAGGCTGTGACAGGACCTGGTTGTGGCAGAACTGGAAGTGGGGAGGAGCCTCTGACACTGAGGCAGAAGAGCGTTTGAAGTTGCAGGCAGGAAGCAGCAGTGTGTGTGCCACAGCAGCATTCCCCAGCCTGCTTCCAGCACCCAGCCCTCGCTGACGCTTCAGAGAAGGAAAAGGGCAGATGTTGCCCTCCTTGAGTTCAGAAATTAGAGCCTGACCCCCCCATGCACCATATAAGCACCTTTTCCATTGTGAGTCCATAGTGTCAGGCAGACTAAATCTTGCATTCTTTTGAGGTTCTTTCTGTTTGTATTTACTGTTACAATAACTTCTGACAAACATAGAACTTATTCTCTCAGTAGCGCGTGAGTTTTGTGAAACAGAGCTGCTTTTCTTCAAATGTACAGGCCTAGAGAGTGACAGCCGGGCTTTCTTAGTGTGAGTGACATAAGAATAGGCTACAAACCACAGTCCTCTAGGGTGATGGAGGGGAAGGTGATAATACTGTCTGAGCTGAGAGAACTTTGATAAACATCAAGTGCAGAAATGTCTGTTTTGTTCGTGTGCTCCTCTAAGTCTATGCTTAAGACCAGGTTATAGTAGCAAGTATTGCAGTCTTGATAGTTTTTCACTACATAAAAAAGTGAATACATAAAAAAGAAAAGGTGGTTCAGTTGCAGGAAAAAATGTGTTTGCTACATTGTAAAGAGTAACAGTGAAGGCCCAGGTGGACATATAGGAAAATGGAAAGGGAATATAGGGAGTCAGAAGCATGAGAACATAGACTGTATGAATGGATGTGTGTTTTTTAACTCCTTGAACCATAGGAAACATGGAAGTAAAGTTTGTTGTTAGCAGTCTTTGAAAAATCTACATAAAGAGTGTTTAATTCAGTGCCATGAATAGCTACCTTTCAGTTAAAAATTGTATGTGATAGGAAAGGAGAAAGGATGTAATAGGTATAAGTTCATTTACTATATAATTCTTCCAACTTACAGATAGAAGACTTTCAAGTCTTGAGAAAATCATTTTTACTTTAGATTCCTAGTGGCATAAATCACCTATAAGCATGGGAACTTGTGCTTCTGAAAATGCTGCCTTTAATACTACTATTTACTGGGAATAAAGTGAATTTGCGTGAAAACGCCTCTTCAGTAGCCTAGATGGAGAGCAACTGCTGTAGTTATAGGTAAGGTCACCCAGAATATTTTTGGCTGTCATCGCTGAGACCAAAAAAATCCAAGTAAATGTATTAAAAATGTACTATATATATGTATATAATATATATGTTCAATATATATATAGTATAAACATGCATGTGTAAACACATTATAAATATGTACATTACATATTATATATTATGTGTATATATATGTATAAAATATAATACAGATATGATAATAATAATAGAAAAAGCAATAAAAAGGAGTAGCTGACATCTTTTCACTCCCTGTGATTGTTGGCTTAATGAGTTAAATGAAAGTAAAATGTGTTATCCTGTTTTTTGACAGCTCTTCAATTTTGGAAATATCAGTCACCAATTCGCATGACAACGTTTCTTACAAGAGATCTCATGTCCTACAGCCTTATTTTTCTATTGGTTTGGAACAAAATGAACCTGAGTAAAGTGAGATGTACAACATAAGGCCAAGATAAATTTTGAGTGATTGAGGCTACCGTTGAGTTCAGGTAAAATGTAGTACATACACTGTGACCTAGGACAGATTCCTGAACAGTCAGTTACTTGCCCACTCAGTCTTCAGTAGCTTGTTAACAGATGTTTAAAACAAGTTTTTTGTTCTAGCTCTTTTGTGGGACAATACGAGCATCTGTCATCTAGACAGATTTATAAATATATCCCTTCTAAATGCACCCTAATATGGTATTGCAAACAAAGGTAGCTTTCTCATGCTCTTAGATTATATTTATCCATGGAGTCTATACTCACGTCACTTCTCCTGTTGCACTTATCTCCATCTTGCTGTCTGTATGATGAAGGAGGTGGTAGGAGAGATTCATTTTTTAGTTCTTCTTTATATAAAATAAACTTTTTTTCCTCTGACTGACAGCAAATCTTTGCAGTGTGCAAGACCTTGAGGAAAACTAGTCTTTACTGTATTTTGCATAGTTTTTCAATCCAGTTCCTGTTGCTGGTTTTGAAGATATCCCCATTCTATACATTTTTTTTCTTTTTGACTCCAAACTTTTTCCAGAATAAATGTATTCCTTAAGAAGTTATTAGTCCAAAGAAAAAAAAAAACAACAAAACAACAAAAAAATGAGGGGAAAATCTGAAAGGACAAGTAATACTGAATTAATACTCCAAAGATTAATATTCCAAAGTTAAGGTTGGCTGAAATCAGATGTCATTCCCGTTGAGATGCCATCTACACTGCTTTCCATGTGCTGACAGCCATTTTCCTCACTTATGCTTCGGTCCTCCATGCATCATTTTTCCTTCTTTCTCATCACAGATGTAGCTCAAGAGCTCTCTTTCTGTAATGCAATTAGAAGCCAGGCCGAGGATGTTGCATCAGCTGGTGGGAAGCAAGCATACCTGAAGGAATCCTCCAGCTCATGCAGGAGGGCCCTGCCAGTGGTACACTTGGAGCTCTCAGGCCCTTCAGGAGATGGAGTTGATAGAGAAATGTAGATACATGGGACTGCTGCTCTATCAGAGCAAAACAGTCAGACACGTGAATATGGAAGATCATATTCTACCAAAATTACTCAGAAAATGTCTTTACCTGTTCTTTTTTCTTTCTGATTCTAAACTCTATTAATTCTGACTGGTATTTTTTTCTTTTGCGGTCAGGCTTGGATAGAGAGAGTGGTTTAGGTTCCTCTACTGGCCCTGGGTCACATTCCTCTGGATGATAGCTGAGGTCGTGCTTCGTTGAGGGCCTTAGGAGGAAAGCTCTCAGTTATGCCTCTATGGAAGGTAATTCTCACCTTCCTTCATGGGATCTTTGAGTTGGATTGTGTGGAGAGAGTGGTGCACGAAGGTTTTGGGTGTGGAAAGAGAAAGTGGAAAGAGTTGTCAAGCATCTCTGAAATGTAGCTTGGTATTTTCTAAATAGACATCTGTATCCTTGAGAGAGTCACATATATCCGATTGGCAGATGTCAGGCTAAGTCTGATCCCCCTTTTCCTCTCAAATCTGCCATGTGTGGACTTGGCAGAGCCTAGAGGACAGAGCAGGGACAAGTGTGGACACACAGACTGGGGCTGAGATGCACTGATCCACACATGCGCCGTTTCTCAGTAATAAGTAGATAACGTCTGTTGATTGACAGGATACCAGAAAGCCTGAAGAAAGATCCAACTGCAAAACCACTGTATCTGTGGGAACTGAGCAGTCTACATTTGACTATATATGAATTACAGAGGCTCTGTTATTGTGAAAAGCCTAGAGTAGATAGCTGAAAGCTGCTTACAAGCTTTCTGGAGCTTCCTCCTATGTTGACAACAAATGGCTGTAATTCTTAGGAGACCCTTCTGTGGACTTTCCTACAGGGTTTCAATGTCTCCCTTCTCTGATCTGCTGTATGACATCTACAATGCAGTGCAGGGGCAGCTAATAGAACTCAGGTACCTTTTGTAATATTTACTTTGCAAAGATAGGAAGTTGGCAATTTCTGCTGAAGGGAGCAGACCATGCACCAAATGTAGTTTCTACAGAATTGCCATCAGAAATTAAAGACTGAATTTTCATTTACGGCCTTCATGCACTAGGAAGCTCTCTTTTTAAGCAGCTTGATCGTCTTTTACAGTAGGCTTCTATGAAGCTCTGTGAACAGTGATTATTGTGGAACTGCTTCTGCACCTCCCAGATTCTGAAATAATTCATTTCCTGGAGTAATTTTTATGGTCAAATGAAACTGGAAGAAGATAGTTTATCTTGATGATTAGTACCAAAAATAAGCCACGCTATATGCTTCTCCGGGACACAGTTGTCTGATTAAAAGTTTGTCATGCTGAAAGAAAATCAAATAAGAACAATACTAACCTTTTGCTCTGGTTTAAGAGAAGTTTTATGGGCTTATAAACAATCTACTTTTTTCTTTCAGCTTGGATACTTGTGGAATTTGTGACCTTTCTCATCATAATTTAAACACTGCTTCAAGGCAGAAAACTGCTTTCAGTTGGTCAGCCAGTTCTGTCTTAAAATGATGGTGATATTAGTTAAAATGTAATGTTCTTGCATTTTAAATTACTTTGCTTTTTAAGGCTTTGAAGCTTTGCAGATGATTGCAATGATCTTTGTGACGTAATTCTGATTTTCTAAATGTACACAAGTTGTCCATCTACATAAAGTAGACGTTTAACAGCAGCACTAAAGCACACAGAAAATTCACATACATTGGAGTAGCTGAGAAAGCATGAATGAGAGAAAACAGTTCACATGCAATTCTCATGCTTTTGGAACAGTTTTAGGATGCTAGCACACAAAACTACATTTCTTTTAGTATTTAAAGTGTATGAATTTGCCTATTTAGAAGATCGGTCAAATGAAAAGATAAACTGCAGTGAAGGGACATGTTTGTAACAGTCTGCCAGTGTTCATTTGCAGAAAGGGAAAACAACTTTAAATACAACATTTTACCAAATGAAATAGGTAGCACCAGAAGGTTGGGAAATATCCATGTGTGTGTGTTGAATTGCAGGAGTATTCCAATGAAGTTTTGTAGTGTTTGAACCTTTATGTGTAGAGATGTAATCTTTTAATATCAGTAGCAACTACATTTTCATTTCACATGTATGTCCACACAGAACACCATCAAATTCTGAACTAGCAAGCACTTTAAATGCATTGAGTCTGGGATTGGACCCCTTTATATGAAATGACTGTGCTGCATCAGGTGTGTTAACGTGAAGGTAATGGCTGATGGGTTAGAAACATCATTCAGATACCACAGTGATCTGCACAAAGTAAGGACCTAACAAGCAGCAATAAGCAGACCATTCATTTTGAGCTGTTTGGAATTGAAGCTGTGTTGGGGTGTGCTGTGTTGTTCTGTAATTATTTTGTGTGTTCTTACAGGGCACTTATCATCATGGTATTCTGTTTAGATGTAAAAATTGAAATAGTGATAGTGTTTTTGTTTTTAAGATAAACAGTTTACTTAGTTCATAGGATGTTTATATACAAGAGAAAACAGGAAAATAATGGTATGCTGCATAGGGCTACTGTCAAATTTTTCCTTAATTTTTTTTTGGACAGAATTTTTGATTTTTCTGCTAAGCAAATCTGTGAATATGATCTGATATCCAAGGGCTTAAAAAAAATTAACCAAAGAAAATATGGGATGCTCACAAGCCAAACTATTTCAGAAATCAAACAGAAGAAGTGACTGAAGTTGGCTATGATGTACATTTTGGTTTTACATTCATGTACCCACAGTCCTTCGTGTTGTAAGGGAGGTGTGCACAGATATACATCTTGACAGCAGCCCTCACTACAAGAACGATATTAAGTTGCTTAAGTGTGTGCAGAGAATACCAGCAAAGATGGTGAAGAACTAGGAAACGAGTTACAAGAAGTGGCTGGAGAAACTGGGGCTGTTCCGTCTTGGGAAGAGAAGGCTGAAGGGAGACCTCATTGTTTTCTACAACTACCTGAAAGGAGTTTGTAGTGAGGTGGATGTTGGTCTCTTCTCTCCGGACAAAAGTGATAGGCCATGAGGAATTGGTCTCAAGTTATGCTAGGGAGGAGGTTTAATTTGGATTTTTGAAAGAATTTCTTCACCATTAGGATAGTGAAGCATAGAAACAGGCTGTCCAGGGAAGTGGTGGATTCTCCATTCTTGGAGGTAATTAAGAGCCTATATGTGGACACGGTGCTAAAGAACATGGTTTAGTGATGGGACTTGTTATGTCAGATTAATGGTTGGACTTGATGATCTTGAAATTCTTTTCTGACCTAGATAGTTCATTAAGTTAAGTATTAGTTGGCCACCATGTACAGATCCCCTTTAGAAAGATGATTCGGGAAAACATCAAATGGTAGCAGAGCATGGATTCAGAGAACACTACATACTCCCACTATGTGTGTCCCTGTTAACTGACTGTTCGAGAAGATTCCTCTGTGAGTCTTCCTGATGGGAGGAGGTGCAGTGTTCAGTGAATGAACGGAGGCAACCTGGTTTTATGAAGTGATATGTAGTAGTGGAGAACTCTCTCAAGTGTGACTTTACTACCACTCTGGCAGAGGAATGATGACCTTTCTTCTTGATTTCCAGGGCAGTAAAATAGATTACAAGATGTTCTGTGTGTCTGATACTGTCTGCATCTGATAATGTTTCCTAGGACCATAATATTTCCTTTCTATTATCTGAGAAAGACAGATTTGTATAGGTAATAGAACAGGAAATAATGCGCCAGTAATCCTCTACTTCTTATGTTCTAGAGGAATTTTTAGGTTGTCTATATCACCAACTTTCTGCTGTGTCTTGATGTAATTTGACATTTTTAAATAGCTTTTTTTAACTTGGACTGTGCAATTTCTGAGCGATATTTCTCTGAATTTGCCATGTTGCAATAGAAGCCAAGATATATTTTTTTTTCCAGAAAAACCCCCAACAAAGAACATTTTATTTTTTCTTAGAAAACAAATGCAAAAAATTACTTACTCACACGATTGTCACCTGTTGTCTTCAGTGAGCAGAATTAATGCTTGTGTTCCAACTCTGCATATCAATCAATAACATGTAATAAGCTATTTTAAAATATAACCATTACTCCATTGTTTTTTCATGCAAGGGAGACTTGCAATGTCACTGAAAAGATTTTTTTTTTTTTTGATTTTATTATATAATTGAAATGTGTTCCATTCTGAACTGTTTTAACATGTTTTTTTGTAGAGAAATTTATGCACCATGTAATTTTATCCTTATACGGCATTATCTATATTCTAGCTACTCAACCAATTAAGAAAAGTAGGAAAGAATACTGAGTCAATTAAATGAGGAAATGGAACAATTTTGGAACCTATTTAACAAGCTCTTTTACACCAAATCCTACAGGTCTTAATCTGAAGGAGAATAGCTTTGGTGCTCACAAAAATGACAGCCTGTTACACATCTATGCTGGAAACAGACATACACTGCTGCAACAAAATACTGTTGCAACTGATAAACAAAATCTTCAGGTCTTCTGTGGACAAGAGCTAAGATATGTACAAAAATAACTTTGTAAGCCACAATTTTGTCTTTGAGTGCAGGATAACTATTACTTAATTTGAAGGTTGGCATTATCTGGGGGAGACAACAGCTCAAAAGTATGAAACCACTTTGCCACAACCCTGTGGTAGAGAAAACAAACGGTGCTAAGAAAGAATTTTAAAAATCTGTAGATGAGCATTTGTATTGCCCTAAAAACATTAGGTACTATTTTATCAGCGTGTGACCAATATTGCAGGAATAATGCACTGATAAACTGTTTGCATCTCAGTGTTAAACGCACATGCAACTCTAAAATCCAGTTTTAGTTCAGATCCCTACTTCCATATTATTAGCATTTTAACCAAAAAACTAATTAGTAATTCTGGTTTATTTATAGATGTGTTAATTGGATTCAGTCACAGAATATAAGTGATTTATCATCTGTCATGAGTATAAAGCATTGGAAGGGCAGATAATAATTTAAATGATTACGTCTATTTTTACACCACTGGTTTTGTAACTTGGTATGCCTTTTATGAGCATCCTGGGTAAACAGTAGGTGGGTGAGAAATTAATTTTCTAAAATTCTGTCTTTTCTTAAGTAGGTACTAGGAAGCCAGTATTTTACAGGGAGGAAATGGGACTGTCATAGATAAATGTGTATGGTTGCATGGAGGAAATAAAATATAACTCCAAAGTTATAGTTATAGCATAAATAGCGTAAATAGTTATTACAAATACATTTATTAATCTAAACATCAGAAGCATCAGATAGGAAATATGCAGTCCGTAATAGGCTGTCGTATTGAATCACACGATAGAAGAAGGCAAAAGTGGAAATGGATCCGTAAAATAAATCACTGAAACTAAATATATCCATTAATGTACAAATATTGCTTTGGAAACAAGCTCTCAATCTATACTTTAAATTACAGGTAAACCCAGTGTCTTAGTTTCTAACAGAAGTTACTTCTCTCACAGTGTCTGGTATGAAGCTGTGTTTTGTTCCCAGAAGAGAAACAACTGATAACACCTGGCAGTGTTGAACACAGCCAAGGACACATTTTGTTCCTCAGTGAAGCAGTTAGAAGGCATAAGGAGCTGGGAATTGGAAGGGGACAGGACCAGGGCAGCTGACCCAAACTGACCAAAGAGCTATTCCATACCACATCACATCATGTGATTTTTACGGGAGAGGAATTGCTCTTGCTCGGAGGGAGGGGCTGCTGGCCGGTTGGGTATCGGTTGTTGGTCCCTTGCTTTGGGTATTATTTCTTGTTTCTTATATATATATATGTACTGGTATTTCTTTTATTCTCTCTGCTGTCTTAGTAAATAGCTTTTATCTCAACCCACGAGTTCTACCGTATTTATTCCATAATTCTCTCCCCCATCCCACTTGGGAGGGGGGAGGGTGAGCGAACAACTGTGTGGGACTTAGCTGTCTGCTAGGTCAAACCAGGACACCCAGCCTTTATATAGGAAGAGGAACTGCTCTGTAATGAAGCGATCATTTAATAAATTTCATTAGTTATTAAATCGAACTTGGTGCTTTCAGAGTATTTCTTATTAGTATGTTCTACATGGCATTACAAGTGCAGAACTGGTGCAAATAGCAGATCTGGAGAAGTAATCTGAGGGAAGTGTTTTCTATATAAGGTTTGCAAATGTCAGTAATTTTGTTTTCAACATGTCTTTCCAATATGTCTTCTTGCATATCTGTTGTTATTTAGCAATCTCTCAAAATCACTGTCCAAGAAAAAAGCTTAAGCTAGGTTTAGTTCAGCTGGCTTTACTGCATTGGACTCTTCGGTTCAATAAGCACACCATAAAACATGACTGGAGAATAAAACCTGCAGCATTCATCCATTTTAGCAAAGGATAAAAATTAAGTTGTTTGGAAGAACTGAAAGGCAAGAATCAAAATATTGCTTGACTACCTCCTGAGGATGAGTGATTGTGTTACAGTGCATATTGTGTTTTACAGTGGGAGACTGCTCTTTTTCCTTTGTATGGATTTTTTCTTTCTGGTTCTGGAATTTTTCATCTGAAATCTCTGATTTTTCCTACGTTGATAGTCCCGGATTAATACCTGTCTTCCAGCTAAGAGAAGCCAGGTGAGATTCCTGATGGCATTTGCCTATGTTATCATAAGCAAGTAAAAGGAAGGTGGAAGACTAAATATCAACAGTCCATTCCTTTCTTTAGTACTGTTTACTAGCATAGACTGGAATTCAAAGGGTACCTGCTCTTTGAACTGCAGTGAAAAAGAATTTTACTTCTTGTTTTGGGAACCTGATATTCCGAAGCTAAGTGGAAGCAGTTCTTTAGTTATCCTTTTCCTTATACTGATGCTTTTCAACAGTAGTTCCTAGAACTAGTTCTGCAGCGGATCTGGTGGCACCAAGTGGAGCTCTGCTCAGACAGGGAGATATGCAGTAAAGTGGAGAATGGTGTCCTCCCTAAAGTGAGAAATTTTACTATCTCTTTTTCTTTTCAAGAGGTAAATTACACGTTCATAATCAAACCAGTCCAAGATCTCAAACAGCAGCTTTTAGTGATAGCCTAGAGAATGGGCTTCTGTCGATACAGGCAAGCTAGAAGCAAGATTTTGCTTTGGTTTTCTCTGTTGTACTTTGAGATCTTGTACACTTCGTATTTTCATGCTTTCCTATTCATTAGATAATAAACCCTGCTGCACAGAAGAACACACGATACTCTCTGTTGATGCAGACTTAAGCCAAGTCTATTTCCAGTCATACATCATTATAAAATCTATCTTAGGAGCTATTAAGTAATGTATTTTGTTTGAGACTGTCAGTGTTTAGAATAAATGCTTTGATAATTTCTGTCTTTTGCCATTATTATTTCAAGAGTGATTAAAATACATAAGTTGCAGTAGCAACCTATTAATGGGTACCTCACTCTTTTCCTCTTTTGCTCTTTTGCTCTTTTGCTTATGGAGTTCAGAGTGATAGACTATAATAGACTTATCTCGTAATATCGTACCATATATAAATATCCAGAAAAATAAAGTATTTAAAATTATGTAAATAATTAAAATTGAATTTAAAAGCAATATTCTTTATAGGAATAGCTTTCCATAAGAAGTGGAGAGTATTTCAGTTGCTAAATCCAACAAACTGTCCTAAGCCAGTGATTTTATCTGGCTATTTGTCACATTGCATTCAACACCAGCTTATCACTCTGGCTTCAAGTGCTATATTAAGTTTGAACTATTTGTCCTGTTTTTCAGAAATCCATATAACTTTACATTACTGTGCTGTATAAGTGATCTGATTTCATCCTGTGCTTCCTTTTATGTGCTGTGGTCTTCCAGTGAAGCAAGTGGCAATGTCACAGAAGAGAGGAAGAGAACTCCCATCCACGTACAAAGAGTACCCTCCCTTTTCCTTATATGATAACTGGGCTTTGGATAACACTGTTTCCCATCCTTTTTGTTGATCAGTCGTATCAGTTATTTTTATTCCTGTGGACCATAGAGCTCTTATCATTTAAATGGGAACCATTCTACTTTTTTTTTTTTTCCCTCCATAATACAGCTTGTTGTGGTCTATTGCCTGAAATAAAAGGTATTTGCAAAAGGGAATAACAATAGGAATGCAATTCCTTCCTTCCTTCCATCCTTTCTTTTGGATTTCTCAGTGTGTTAAATTATCTATAATTATCTTACAGTATATGGTTTATCTGAGTCTTTGTCTTGTCTTTGAGCACCTTGATAAATCTTGAAAGGAGTAATTTAAACTCTTTACAGCTGCTGAAATTTTTAATAAGATTACTTGGCCTGATAATGTACTTCTCTCTCCCATTAGAATATATATTTCAGATAAATTTAATTGCCTCTTTAAGCTATGTGAATCTTGAAAAATTATCTTGAAATAATTTGGATTTATTTTGCACTGCTGTAAGTCAAGGGATTTTTTTAAGCCTTAAGTATAGAATGTAGTAACACAAACTACAAGCTCCAGTAGCTTTATTTTTTTGATGTAAGTCATTTTGAACCTCTTGGGCTGATTCTGATGGCAGAAGATTGTGGTTGCAGCAGGATTTTTGTTGCTGCTTAAATTAAAAACATGAAAAAGATGCTGAATGCAGACCATATTTTCAATGCAGCATAACAGCAAAACAGAAAATCAGTAAAAGAGAAATTTTCCTGGACCACTTTCCCTCCCTCCTCTCTCTGTGAAGTGAGGGCTTGCCAGCCTTCCGGAGTGCTGTGGGCTGCGTCGTGCTGCACTCCCCTGCTGGTAACTGCATGCTGCGCGGTGCGTGGTTTTTCGGGGACGCTTGATGTCTCAGCTACCAAAGAATGACAGAGCTTCTCAGCTGAATGCAGTCAGAATAAATGCCTGTTAAATTCATGCCATGTGAAGTTCAGCAAAGGGAAGTGCAAAGCCCGGATGGAAAATTTTTTAGAAAAGGACCTGGAGGTGCCGGGGACACCATTGCCAATGAGCCAGCAATTTACCTTTATGGCAAGGAAGGCCAGAAACATCCTGGAACACAGTGAAATGAAGTGATCCTTCTTCTCTGTTTGGTGTGTGTGAAACCACACCTGGAGAGCTGTGTCCAGTTTTGCACTCCCCAGTGCAGGAGGTGTGGACAGACTGGAGTTCAGCCAAGAGTCACAAAGGTGACGAAGGATTCTGAGTATCTGTCATATGAAAATAGGCTGAGACAGCTGGGGCTGTCTGGCCTGGAGAAGAGAAGGGTGCAAGGATTTTTACAAATTGTTCAAGCACCTGATTGTGGTAGGGGGAGATAAAAGAGACTGAGCCAGATTCCTCTCACTCGTATACAGTGACAGGACAAGGAAGAACTGGGAACAAATAAAAATCCATGAAATTCCATCTGAACACAGGCAAACACTTGTTTACTGTGAGGGTGATCAAACTCTTTAATAGGTCACACAGAGAGATTGTGGAGTGTTCATCCTTGGAGATCTTCAACACCTGAGTAGATATGGCCCTGAGTAACCTGCTTGAGGTGACCCTACTTGAGCAGGGATTGTATGTGGTGGAGTGAGAACAGGGACTGCCAACTTCCCCCCCCCCCCCCC
>WBMW01003485.1:478481-516868 GCA_013396635.1 Penelope pileata
AGAATCGTGATGTTGTGATCCTGTGAAATGAAATTTAGCAGAAAAATGAATTTCAGATCAGGGCATGTTTGCATGTGTCAGGTTTCACAGAATCATAGAATCACATAATCACAGGCCTCTGTCCTCTTAACAGAGGAAATCCTCATATTGCTGTCAAAACAAAGTGCTGTATATTGATTCCGTTTGAGTTTATATATCATCAGTATGTCTTCAGCATAACAATATTTAAGGTGTTAAAATTCTGTATAGATGTTCTGTCATCATTATAAGTATAATGCTTCAGTATCGTGTGTAACGAATGGTTTGTTTCTTGGGAACTTCCAACAGTCTCTCTTACAACCATATTATGTAAGTATTATACTTCAGAAAATGCATAATCAGTTTACTCAGTTTCACTTTCATCCAAAGGTTCATAAGCTGATTATTTCAATTGGCTGTCACAGTCAACAGTAGAGAAAATGACAGACACCACTACTAGCTGTGGTGCTGACAGCCAGTAATACTGTTAGGATGGGAAGTGATTGCCCCTCTGTTGGGCTGCTTGCTCAGAGTAGCTTTTACTCAGAGTGGCTATTTAGTGACCTTTTGTTCAGGTCTGCATTATGGTAAGTCCCGTTGCTGTAATTCTTGGCCTCCTACCATACCTTCTGGCTGGCAGAACATAAAACATAGCATAAAGATATATATTTATAAGATAAATGCTTTAATAATGCAACACTTTGACTTTCGTTATTACCGCCATAGTTTTTATTAGATGAACCAAGCATATTTCAGCATATTTTAATTGCCCTTGGGAGGTTTCATCTTTTGGAAGTTACAGCATGTGCCAGTTCTGGAACCAGAGGTATAGGCAGATCCCTGTTTCTGCTTATAGTATGTGACAGGCAATGCAAGGAGAACTCAGCCGAGATCTCCTAGTTCCACAGGTGGTTTGGGGTGAGAGTCTTCTCATCTAACCTTCCTTGTCTTCTGAGCAGGCAAAAGGTACTTTCCAAGAGCAGATATACATCTGTAATAAGTCAAATGTTAATCTTTTGCTTCTTCTTCTTCTTTTTTTTCACCCTTGACTGTTATGGGACTGTATATGACTAGTACTTTGTTTTTAGAAAACAAAATTATTTCAGAAGAACTTAATCACCATTTCCCCCCAAACCACGGGGCTTTAACAGACTTAGTTCTGCGTGTTGACGTTGGTAGCTGACACATTTATGTAGCTTCATTTGGCTCTTTATCTCTTATATCAACAGCTATTGAAAAGACCGTTTAAGCTGTGCCATAAGACTCAGAGTTGAGTTTTTAGGTGGAGGTTCCCTGCTTCTTTCTTCAGGCTGAACAAACCAGCAGCCTCCCAGTAGCTAGATTTATGTTTTAGTAGAGCACACGCAGATAATCTAAAGCAAGTAAGTTAGCTGTTTAACTAGAGGGAACTCTGGTCTGCCAGATGAATCTCATTATTTGAGCTGCCTTGGAAAGGAGGAATTGGTTCAACTTCAGAGTTTTCCCAAGTCATGCAAACCCCACAGTTTCCTTTCGTCTCCAGAGCAGTGCTCTGTCTTCCAGTCCCACCGTGGTCCTTTCAGTCTGCCTGGCAGCTTTTCAACTTGAGGTTTCTTCAGTGTCCTCCTTATCTGCTGGTCCACAGCAGGAGCGGCATGTGCCGAGAAACAAAGCAGTGTCTGCTCCTGCCCCAGAGATGCAACCAGGGGGATGGGGTGCCTTCCTCCTGTTCTTTGCTTGCATCCTTTCTGGGCTAAACATATATAAGGTATGTACACTATAAAATGAAAACCAACTAAATAATTCTACCATCTGTTATGAGCCATCAAAACAGAAGTAGAATAAAACAAGAATTCATAATAGCTTTAAAAATATAGTGCAATCTGGAGAGAACGCAGGTGAATGTTTATGTAACAGCTTGCCGTGGAGAAACTTTAAGTCATACATTTTTGACATGCTAGTGATTTTAAAGCTTAAACATAATTGGTGAAATTTATCCAGATAGCATTTCAAAGAATCACTGTCATCATAGGGCTAGGTAAGACTGTAGGATCCTTTCTTCCTGAATAGATGTACGAGTACTGTGTGTGTACATTTGCAATACATAGTTATTGTTGGCCTCTTTTGTTTCATAAATTAGTGCTTTTAATTAATTTTTTTTTTTTCAATGGCTGAATTGCTTCTCTTTTGGCTGACTTCACCCCCTGTAGGAGCCATTCTATCCAGTGATGCAGGAAAGCATGTCTATGATAAGGAGCTTCATGAATCACAAACACTCATAATTTATACAGAAGATTGGTCTTGTATTATACAGTATATGCAAATGAAATGACCATGGGACAACGATTTTCATAATGGGACTTAGTACAGAGTCATCTCTTAGATGAGGATCAAGCATGTGACGTACAATAGTAGGGGATTATAACTCCTGAGTTTTCAGTCAAATATTCATTTATGATAGGTTTATTTATCTTTTAGGATGTTTCAGAAAGACTAGAGTTACTAACCAAATTACTGGCTATTCACCAAACTTTTACAGTCTTTTCTCTTTTACAGCAGAATAACATATACATTTTTTTTTTTATTTTGGTGCAGAAAGAAATATTACAGAACTCTGGAGTTCTTTGAATTGCTTCTGAGCAGAAGATAAAATTTAGCAAAGAACAACTTCTAGGTTTCCTGAGCTTAAGTGTTCAGATAAATAGTAAGGATCCAGAGGGAAATGGCAAGAAACGTCTGTTCTTTTGGAGTGAAAGCTGTTATTCACAACATGGGAGCTTCTGTGGGCTTTTCCTTTCAAGTGTTAGATTTTTCTGGAATTCAGGCAATAGTTTCACAGTAGGCAAGAACAGGATGAGGAGAATTCTTGATCTTAAGTCATTGCATTAATATAAATTAATGTGGAAATAATTGGTTCCTTTGTATTGTAGAATAATTTCAAAATTAGTAGCTTACGGAATGTACTTACTAAATGATGACTATCTAGTTGAATGGATTTAATTGTGCTTCACTGAGAAGGATGGAATATCCTTTGAGGACTTCTTTCTTATTGATAACGTTCATATTTGGAAATATATACAAAAAAAATAAAGCAATATCCCAAACTCCTAACTTAAAATTAGTTATAAGATTGTAGGAAAAATTATTCAGAAAGTCCATCGGATGAACTATTTATTCCATTATGATAAAGCAGCACATCTTTCTATTTTATGGAAAACAAGCGGTGCTGAAGTTGAGACTGAGTCAAGAGGCATCGTACTTGCGAATGAGGGAACTTGTGATAAGTAACACAACGTGCTGATGGTAAAAGTTGTTGACCCAATCTGTTCTATGCTGTTCATATCATCCACTAGATGTTCAAACACTGGCAGGTCTCTTGCAAAGCATAAACTGTTTCTTGCTTGTTAACTGGCCAATAACAAAGAATTAAGACTTTAATCGTCAGTAAATTGATTTTAAAAAGCCCAGAATTATGCCTTTTCTTTTGATTTCAAGGAGAGGCTTTTTTGGTCTACCCAAACTGAAGGATGGAGGTAGTTTGTACTGTGCAGGTTATATATACAGGTGTCTTGTACCGAGTAGAGGAGGTTACAGATGTGCCAAAGCTGGCCTTCAGTTCTACCAATTCCAGCAGTCCACTGGAAGGATGAACTCAAAGTTAATATCGTTAGGGACATGTGGCAGGAACATAGTATTTGGGTTATGTGTATACCTCTGTTTTACATCAGTGTACTTTCTGCTGCAGCACAGAGCAGAGCTCACTCTTGTGTTGTTTTTATAAAGAAAATGCTAACTTATTATGCAGTTGCACTGCAAAGTGCAGTATGGAAAGCAGTGTCAGTGTTAGTAAGTGTTACCTGTCAACCTTAGCAGTCCTATACTGTCAATTTTCTAGTAAAAAGACATTCAATGTGAATGGTATGTAGATTATTTTTGGATAACTTATTCAGCAAAGCTACTGAGTAGTTAGCCTAAAGGTATTTTTCCTAAGTCCCTCACAGGTAGCAACTGTTGCGTGTGTTAAGTGCAGTCTTTTAGTGCCCTGGAATTAATTTTGTATTGTGATGGACATGTGGCCAATTATGTAGTTACTGGATACGACTTCAATGTTTATGTATGCTCCATGAATTGTTCAGAGTTGGAAGTGAGTGGTAACTTCTCAGTTCCCATCTGAATGCTTTTGATTCTCTTTGACTGACAAATTCAAAGATCCTGTCAGGAGAAACTGTAGAGTTGAAATGACTTAAAAACAAAGATAAAAACTCCAAGTAAACATATTTCTCAGACTTGTATCTACATAAGTCCATGGGACCTGACAAGATGCACTCACGAATGCTGAGGGAGTTGGCTGATGTCATTGCAAGGACACTCGTGATAATTCTTGAAAGGATGTGGTGACTGGGAGAGGTTCTGAGCAAATGAAGTAACAAAAGTCACTCCTATCCTTGAGAAAGGCTAGAAGAAAGATCCAGGGAACTACAAGCCTGTAAGGCTCACGTCAAACTCTGCAACGATTATGGAGCAATTAATCCTGGAAACAAATTCCAAACACGTGAAGGACAAGCAGGTGACCAGGAGTAGTCACCATGCATTTCTGAAGGAGAAATCGTACCTAACCAACCTCAGAGCTTTCTACAATGAGGTGATGAGCCTGATGGATAAGGAGAGAACAATGGATATTGTCTCCCTTAACATCAGTAGGGCTTTTGATGCTGTATCCTATAACATCATCTGCCAAACTGACAAAGTACAGGTTAGATAAATTGACAAGGAAGTGGATGAAAATGTGGAGCAATGATGGGGGCCAGAGGGTAGCAGTCAGTGGTATGAAGTCCAGTTGGAGTAAAGTCACTAGTGGTGTACTTCAGGGTCAATACAGGGTCCAATACTATTTAACATCTTCATTAATGATCTGGATGATGGAACAGAATGAACCCTCAGCAAGTTCGCAGGTGACACAAAACTGAAAGAAGTGGCTGACAGATGTCAGTTAGGTGTGCTTCCATTTAGAAGGACTGGGATGGGCTGGAGAACTGGACAGAAAAGAGATCTCATGAAGTTCAACAAAGGGATATACAGGGTCCTACATCTGGGGAAAAATAACTGCAAGTACCAGTATAGGCTGGAGGCTAAATATGAGAAAAGCAGCTTTGCAGAAAAGGGCTTTGGTGTCCTGGTGGACAGCAAGCTGGTCATGAGCCAGCGATGCATTTTCACGGAAAGAAGGCCAACATCGTCCTGAAGCATTAGGAGGGAGCCCAGGAGTCCTGGGCTTTCTTGGAGTTGCCATGATAGCCTTCCTTTCTCAGGAAGTAAACATGTATGTAGGTCACTCTGAAAGTAATGCCCCCTTTTTTTTTTATTTCCATGGAAACTACAACAGACAAAGAGCAGAATAACACTGTCTGATAGAGCAAATTCTTAGCTACAAGATGCTATTTGTTCAACAGTCACCACCATTAGCTGAGCATTTTTACCAGTGACAAATAAGAGCCTGCATGCCATGCTCATAAAAATCTGCATGACTGTCATGAACATGGCTTCTCTTTCACGTCGCTGTCACCACAGCTGAAACACAACATGCACTGTGCTCACATCCATTGTTTGGTCTCCATAAATGTTCAGCAAGTGTCAATGTATGTCATGGGTACCATTTTTTCCACATGGAGGAATTCAATTCCGCACCTTTGCTTCATCCGTGCTTCCATGTCGGAGGCCATTGTGTCAGAGTGCCCCTCTGCTGCCATCTGTCACACGGCAACAAGATGTAATGGAATCTTGGTGGAAGTGGTACTGCCATATCACCAACATCTGCCTCTAATGGCCTCGTGGGCCAATGTAATAAAATAGGAGGCATTACTTTCAGAGCAGCCCTCATATTTGTATGACATGGATATATGTAATTTCTTGCAAGTTTTCTCTCAGGCTTTAAAATGCTTTTTTTCTAAGAGTGGATGTATCCTTCAGACCCACTAAGAATAGGCAGGGAATCTTAAGAGTTATGACTGAAAAAAGAAAATAGATGGGAAGGAAAGATTGAATAAAAAGCAGTAAAACATACCAGAAGGAGTGACAAAGAGTGGTAAGCAAGAAGAAGTACAACTTAAAATCAGTGCAGTAATTAATAGAGGAAGAAGATGGTGTATAAAATGTAGGAAAGAACTAGAAACATGCACCTACCATCTCTGCCTCTTAGGAAATAATGGTGAAAACTTCTCAGCTAGCTGCTGATTACATGATTGCTGTTCCTCACTGGAGACCATTTGTGAACAAAACTTTCCACTCTGATCATTTAGAAAGTCTCATGGAAGGATGTTATGTTTTGGGAAAAAAAAAAAAAAAAGAAACCTTAAAAAATGGTGGCAAAGTTTCCTATTTTACCTCAGTTGACAAAGATTAGTCAACTTTGAATGTGCGATCTAGGTGTACTAAATGCCTGCAAAAATAATACCGCCATTCACAACAAGTTCTTTTTTAGACATTTATTTGCAATACGGTGTTCAGTTCCTTCTGGGTGCTAGAACTTGCTGATTTCCTCTAGGGAGAGAATGCCCTAATGTGGTCAGAAAAATGACTATTTCTATAAAAATATAAAAAAAAATATAAAAAACCTTTAAGCCTGTCTCTTTTAACATTTTTCTGTTTGTAATAATCTCAGCAGCAAGAAACTGCTAACTCTATAATACATGAAATTACCTGAATAAGCAGTAATATTTGTTGCTTTTCTCAGAAAAACTGCATTTAACTTGGGTGTACTTTTCTGTAAAAATACTTTTAAAATATTGATCATGCTAATATACTGATATTAGCATGTTACTGATACATAATATAATGATCAGTGTGAGGAATTATATTGATATTCACTTCAAATAAGACTTTTCCTTTTATTTTTCCTGCTTCTAGATTTGATAAGTTGCCAGACTCTGTTATCATTAGCATACTGATGTCATGAATATTCTTCTAGGTTCTACAGCGTTTTATTAGTGAGCTGATGTAAATCTTTGCTAACAAGAAAATATTTAAATGCTTGAAGAGATTTTAGTCTCTTGGAACAATTGTGTAAGTCTAGTGTGATCTACTGCCGATCTACTGCCATTGTTGGCATCCAGTTGTATTTTCTTATCACCGGTTTGTTTCATCATCATGCATTCTTTCATCTTCAGTACAGCTGAATGCACCATATAGCCTACAATAGATTATAGTAGGGCACTAAATTCTTTAGTGCAGTATTAGACAAATAAAAAATGAGTGGAATACTTGTTCTTTGAGCCTGTATTATTGCTGAAAATATTTTAATGCCTTTGGAGAGAAGATTCTCTAAAAAGCAGAAAATTAGCATTGTAATGTGTATTTGGGCTAGCAGCTTTTGGTTTTGGAAGAACTGCAGGTCCCGTACAACTGATTTTACTAGTGAAAAAAATTCATAAATTAGTTCCTCACTTCCCACCACTTCCTCTCTGCCTTTTATGTGTCTCTTGCCACCCTGCTTTTAAAATTAGACTTTTAAGAAATAAGCTTAAGAAATAAGCACCCTGCTTTTAAAATAAGTCTTTTAAGAAGCAGCCACTGTGAGATGCGTTCATTATATTCTCTCCTCTTCTTGCTCATTGAGCCTCAAGTTAGATGATTGAAGTTGGGATGGCAGTTGCAAGCTATTGGATTGATGACTTGGAAGAAAAGCTAGCAGGTAAATTTAGCAGAGTGTCCTTTTTACTATGGAGTTCCTTGATTACCAAGCAAACAGTGCATCACATTCCTGCCAAAATTGATCCAGTTAGTAACGGGATCCCTACCTCTAGCCCATCAACATGTAATAAATGGAGAGCTGTAAGTGGACAGGGAGTGGAAGTGGGTTTGTGATGTTGTGCTCTCCAGGAATTTGGTTTAGGAGCTGTGAACCCAGGAAGAGTAGAAGGAGAAAGGCATAGAGACAAAGCTTGTATCTGTGTGAAGGGTAAAGGCCTGCAGCTTCCCCAAACGTTCCCATTTAAAAAGGATGAGGAAGCCAAAGCAGAAGCAAAAGAAAATTTTCTGCTTCTTGCAGAAGTGAGGACCTGAGTCTGAAAGGAACAGGGTCCCAACTGAGGAAGCTGGGGAGCAGCCCCTTCCGTCAAGAGATTGTTGAGGAGTGCTGGATGTGGGGTGAGCTAGGATCCGGGAGCTGCTGCTGGTAACAGAGGCTGCTTCCCCTTTGGCTCTGATCTTAGCTGGCCTGAAGCACTTTTGGTATCCCTCAAGAAGACAAAATCTTGCCCTGCTGTGTACAGCATGGGACTGGCACCTCTAAAAGGTATAGGTTTGGCTCTGCCTGGATTCAAATATTAGCCTCTTCTTCCATTTTGAGAAACATTTGATCCCCTGTCTTTAGCCTGTATGCCACACATGTCGCTGGATTAGACAGCAGAGCTTTTGCAGGTGATGCTGGTAGGCTGGCTATGTCTGTGATACTGAATATTCAGTCAGTGGTCTTTGGAAAGTTATTAATCGTATAATAGTATAATACTTGGAAAGAAGAAGCTGTTGTTATCCAGTCCGCTTTTTGACCTGTCATCCCCTATGAATAATTCTGAACAGCATTAATAATGTAAATACTTGTGTGTTTGAAAGCACTGGTTGTATGCTCTGAATTAAAAAGTCTTAAGGTAGCTTTGTCAAAATCAGACGTCCATATCAGGGAAATTTTTGTTTCTTTGCAGACAAAAATGCTGTTACTTGTGTTTTATAAAAAATAAAAGATTCTGTTTGCCAGAAGTAGTATTCTGTAAATAGGCATAGACATTCTGTGTGTGGAATCAGGTAAATGCCAGAAGTGTAAGTTCCACTGTTATTAGTAAATGTGACTTCACGTCTTTCTGGTAGAGTTTGTGCAATAACATAATGTAAAACTCCAAGCATTTCTATTTATTTATTTTTGCTGTATGCATACTTTTGTAGATCCAGTTCTGTTTACACATGCAATGAAATTAAGAAGTGGTGGATGTATGTAAGTAGAATCAGTGCCGTGATTGAAGTGCTCTTAAAATAAGCACGCACAAGTTGAAATGTCTGGAGATATAAAATATTCAGAGGGTTGAATTAATGGCTGGGAAAGACAGTTTGATGTTTTGAAAGTTTATTTTTCTGAAATGAATCAATTAGGATTTAATATACAGCTGTTTGAGTAGCTGGCAGCAGTGGGTGTCATCTCTGTGACTGAGGTGAAGGAGCAAGTGTGCGGCCATCACCATGGCAAGATGGTGGCACCAATGGTGCTGCCGGCGCCATTTGGCTGGGCTTCTCTTCCAGCATCTCCTGTGTGAGGCATAGTGGGGCATCCCCTGGTGGACAGTGTTCATGGTGGGAGAATTGTCTTTTATGATCCGAAAGCAGCTTCTAAAAGGCAGTGATAGCAGCAGAATTTTTTAGAATAGATGTTGAAGGAAGTAAAAATCATTAACTGTAAAAAATGATCCGTAACGGAAGACATTCTGACATCCATTTTGAAAGGCTTTTTAAGGACTCTTTCTGTGACTTCATGTGAAATCCTGTCTCTCCCCAAGTTCATTGTATAATACTTCCTTAGCTGAAAAAGTTTCCATGTGTCTCTCTGCGTGTGTGTGTGTATATATAGCTAGTTAATGGGCTGTATAAATAATGATTGTACTTCTTGACTAAATGATCCATCTTGCTGATGCTGCTGTGGAGCATATCCACTGCCATTAGAGCTGAGCTCTGGAGCCTGGGTGCGCATGTTAGTGAAATCTCAGCTGCTGTTCTCCCCCCTGCCCCCCGCCTTCCTTGTGGCAGAATTGAAATCACACCTACATTTTCTTCAGAAAATCAAGAAGCTGCTATTACTGTAGTCTTCTTTGACGTGAATCTGAAAATGGTTTCCCATTTCTCTGGTTTCTATGTTTAAGACACAGAGGATGGTCTAAATGTAGTATTGCAGGGTTGTGCATTGGAGGTGTCACTTAAGGCGCCTCTCAAATTCTTTTTTTTCTAGGATGCATATGTAAAATTAAAAGTGTGAATTTTCTAAATAAGATTTTTATGACTAAAAGGGGATTCTTCCTTCAGTTTTAATTCCCTCCACAGGAGCTGCTGCTATATTGATGCTATTTAGCAGAGGGCCCAATTTGCAGTACAGTCCTGAAAAGTTGTTTGTTGGAGAACACTGGAAATGAACATTTCCAAGTTGCAATACATCCTGCTAAGATTTTTTTTTTAATTAAATGTTAAAAGGCTTCTTTTTCAACTGAAATAGTATAAGATTTACATCACAGAACTTTGATCTTTTAACTTTTCAATATGACTACACGTATGAAAGCATAGAAAAAACATTCCGTGTTGGCAAGATGGTTTTGATCATGATTGGAAATCATTGTTACTTCAACATTGACTTTTCAATGACATGATAGTATCAATGAACTACCTGAAGAAATATCTTTGGGGTATATCTGATATCTTGTCCTTCTATTTGGGTGATAGCCACTCAGCCTGATGAAAAGACACAGGCTTTAAGAATTACTTTTTTCATTTCTAACACATATACATGTTTGTTTGTTTGTTTGTTTGTTTCTATCGCTGTCCTATAGAAAGCACTAGCTACTTCTTCAGCCTTTTTTTACCATGGGACTGAGCAAATTATTTAAATCTATATTGATCACTAGGCTGATCAAATAGAGTGCAATGTATATTGTGTTCTATAGTGGATATAAATTGTGCTGCTGACCCTAGGCTAACCCGTTCTGTACAGTGATGACAAATAACTATCCTTAGGGATCATGGTCTTGACATCGAGAGTTAAGCACTTAATCTACCCTCTCCAACATGTTAGAAGAAAATGGGGGAAAATGGCTTGTGCTGTAGAGATTGGCTGTGGATGGATATTTGCAAGCCCTTTCTAAAACTAAGGAAATACAAAGTGTCAGAGCTCAAGGTTTTCCAGTAATAATTTGACAATTCTTTCTTCATTCAGGCCCTTCTCTCTTTTTTTTTTTTTTTTCCCATTTTTAATCAAATAAGATGTTTTCAGCAGACCCAGGTTAAAACCTATTGGCTCGTGGATTGATTCATACCGACCTGATACTTTTTAGTTGAACATCTGCATAAGCCAGATGTCCAGAGGTTCAGGATTTGGTTGATTTTTATCTTGAAACAACTCAGGAAAAGATGCTTTCCTGGAAATTCTTAGGTTCTTAAGTGAAAAGGAAGTGTCACACTAAAGATGCCACTTAGGTGTATCTCAGGTGCTGATTATGAGTCAACCAAATCCTAGCACAGGAGAAGTTGTTGTAGTGACCCACAGCCCAACTCTTGGTACAGTGATGGTGTCTGGTGCTCAGGCAAGGAGATGTGAGGCAAAAAGCAGAACTGCCACTCTATCCTCCTTTATCCAGACTTTGTTTCAGAGGTTTCTGAAGTGCAAGGTTTCTGTCTCTTTCATTTCTCCTTGACAAATCTCAGGGAGTGGGATGAAAGGATAATTAAGAGTCAATTTCACTTAGTTGTGAGGGTGGTTGTAAATCTGAGTTAAGCTAAATAAAAGTATGTATCAAACACAATATCAAAAATATCAGATAATGTATATCATACAGTTGATCGAGATTGCAGGAGCCAGGTAGCATGTCTTAATTTCTTTAAATATTTTGAAAATATTGGATTACTTAGGGGGCGAAAAAGATATATATTAATGGTTGAACTTGGTAGTCTTGAAGGTCATTTCCAACCTATGATTCTATAATTGCACTTGTTGTGCCTGAGCTGTGTTTTGGTTGATTTCTGTAAAAATATGAATATCTCCTGAAAAGTCACTGGAAAACTTGACGCAAACTAGAATACTGTATGTTTCTTAGTTATTTGTTTTCAAGGTTTAGTCTGTAGCCCTGATTAAGGACATAGGTATGAGAAAAACGAGTGTGTAGGGAAATGACAAATTTTAGAGGTATCTTCAGAAAATAGATTTTCGGGAGAAATCTGATGATTTCTTGATGAACTTCTTGATAGTTTTTAATTTCTTGAAATGGACATGATAGGGTGTGTAATCCATTTAGTCAATCTAGTCAAAATATTTCTCAGCTTGGGACAACTCCCTTCAAGTATTGTGTTTCTTTGACTCATTTCCTAGCTGCTGGATTCTTCCTCTCAGGATACAACCTTTCAGAGATCAGCAAAGGAAGTACTAATAAGCCAGGAGACTTTTGCTGCCAGTGTAATATAATTCCCTTTGTAGTGAAGGTAGACCAGAAGCAGAAAACTGCAGCCAATTCCCCACGGAATGGAGAGAATGCCTATATCCTAGCTGCAGTGAAATGGAAAAAATTATGGCAGATTATGAAATTAGCTATCTGAGAAAATTACTGTTCATACCTTATGGAAATTCCATTCTATAAACACGAGAACTTGATCATAGTGGATAGACCAAGCACGGAGCATTTCCCTGAATACACCAAAGATGCTCCCTGCAGGTGGCTAAGTAAGCTGGTAGATGTATGTATGGGTGTAGAGCATGGCCTGGCAGTTGTGACAGGACAACTTTTTATTGTCTTGAAAAAGTCATGGCAATCAGGGCAGATGGCTGATTGCTGAGGGAAAAAGCAACAGATGTTGTCTTTTCTGATTGCCACTGGACTGTGGCTTACCCTGATCACTCTGGACATGGACTTGATTTGTGATCTCAACTTAGTGGCCTGACCTGGGACTTGCTTCCTTACTACAGTCTTGTTTCGGCAGTTGCTGGTCTCCCGGCTGAGCTTGACAACCATCACCATACCTATTCTGCTCTCCACACTGGGTACTTTTGGGCTGACTGGCTGTCAGTGAGGCTGCTGCTGCTGCCTGCTTTGTTCCTGTGCTCAGTGGTTGGCTCCCCTTGCTTTGCAGAGGTGCTCTGTTCTGTGCAGAGTGTGGGCTGGACGAGTTCCAGAGATCCCTTCCAGCCTATGTGACTCTTACTCTGTGCAATGTGGCTCTGCTCCAACTTTTCTTGCCTACGGCACTCATGGAGCTTTAAATTGTATTGACTGCTTTATGAGTCCCTGTGTGTCCCCCTTGCTGTTGATATTTTTGTTATTATGGATACAGAAGCTTAGGCAGCCTTTTATTGAGATAAATGCAATAGAACTTCATTCTATCTTCTCTCATCATAAGATGTAGACAAAGAGAGGGGGCAGATGGCTGAGGCGCTTCAGCAAATTTCAAGGGATATGCCTGAAGAGGACTACAGAAGGGACAACCTCTCACTCTTCCAGAGCTGCAAGGTTGCAAACTATGCTAAGTTGAGGTCTACATTGCGGGAACTGCTCATCTTAGTAGAGCTTTGTTTCCAGAACACCCATCTACTCGTGCTGCATAGGAATAAGTGAGGTTTGCAGTACGTGTTCTCCCAGCTTGTGGTGTGGTCATGGCTGTGCAACCTCCTGCATTGAGACCAATTCTGCGTTTGTCCTGAGAGTATAAATTGCCAAAAAAAAAAAAAAAAGGTTAAATCTCAGGGTATTTCTGTCCTGCTGTTGGCTGTGTTTATGGTGCAAGAGTGTGAGGCAGGGGGAATGTACTCTGCTGGACTTGTGCTTTCTGCTTGAGTGAACCTGCTTCCAATAGCTTGAACTCCCTTCCAGAAGGCTGGAGAAATGGTGCATGCAACAAGGAATGTGTTTTGCATCATGCTGAATCCATACATTGAACTACGCAGCAGTTCGGTGACTGCTCCTGGAAGTCCACGCTGTCCATGCATCCTGTTAGCTCTGTGGAGCTAAAGCAGGCATGTTGAGCCCACAGGCCACATGTGACCTCACACAGCTCAGGGCGCAGCCCACCTCCTGCTGCCGAGCCAACATGGTGGCAGCTCCTCCCAGCTGGGCTGAGCAGTCTGGATCGGCTCAGCTCAGGCTTTGGTGCTCATCCATCACTCGGCAGCTAGCACTGACTGAGCTGAAGCCAGGACTATGGGAGGGTACGGTGCAGTGCTAGCTCGAGCTATGCAAATAATTTTATGCATTTTGGTACATTGGCTAAACACAGTCCTGTGAACAGGAAAAAATATGCAGCCTTGCTTTCCATTTTGATACAGGAATTTGAGAATGGGTTTCAAGATTGACAAAAAAATATCATCAATTTTTTGGTATATTTGTGACTCCATTTTCAGTTGACATAAATACATTACCTGCAAATTTTCAAATGGAACACATAGAGCTGCAATCAGATATTCAGATCATTTGACCATGTCTTTCTGCAGGACTTTGTAAGACCTTACCCAAGAAATATCACAGATATTCACAGTTGTGCCTTGTTCATGTCATTGCTTTTTGGCAGTATGTACATTTGCGAACAACTGTATTCAATGATGAAGTACAGGAGGAGTAAAATTTCATCAAAAATCTCTGACGAACACCTTGAGAACTCACTAAGAATTGCAACCACTTCCATTGAACCAGGCTGATGCATCAGCTTCACAAAAACAAGGCCAAATATCCCACTAGTTTTATGGTTTTGTTGCTCTTTCTTATGATTTAATTAAAAAAATATAAAAAAATTGGTAGTTAATTACATTAACTATATTATATATATTATATGCACCCCAAGACAATTCTTCCATCAGTGTGGCCCATGCAAGCCAAAAGTTTGGGCACCCATGGACTAATGCATCTCTCCTAACTAGCTCCTCTCAGAGCTGCTTCAACTAGTTTGTGCTGGGAATGGAAGGCACATGTGGAAAGCAGAAAATAAACAAGCACTATTGGCTGTGTTACTGCAGGTATTAGCTGTGCCAGTCAGGGTAGAATAGTTCTACATTGTGTGTGTTACCCTAACGCTGCACCTACACAGTGCTAATTATAATCTTGATATGATCCAATTAAAAAACTCTCTCTGTGTTGCCTAATTGGTTCTATCGCCATGAAACGGTGAAAGCCAGGTGGACTTGGCAACTCTGTAGGATTCTTGCCACAAACCCTGACATACAGTTCATGAACACTGGGGGGAGGATGCTTAGGAACAGGTGGGGTTGGTTGTTATGGATATTGTTAGTAAAATATCTGTATTAAAAAGTATCTGAATAAATAGATGTTGTACGTGTGGTGATCTGCACAGAAGCAGGTGACGGCAGTTTGTTTGGGTGTTTGTGCAGCCATTTTTGTATTTGGAGTTGTTCAGACTAAGGAGTCACTCCATTTGTACTACAGATTCTAATTCTGACTGTGCCACTATAACCCAGCGTGTTTTTAATCTTTTTTAATCTAAGTTTGAATATTGCATGCTTATTTGTTTTCACTAGAGACTTGCTATTGATTGAATTGTTAAATGGTGTCCCTGCTGGCAGAATTGCTTTCTACCAGTTAGCATCTGTCTGCTGGATCAGGGTCTCTGTGTTCACATCCTTGCTTTTGCTGACACAAATAAGGTGGTTTAGCACATCTTTCTTTTTTTGTCTCTCCCTCTTTATTTGTAGCTCTCCACCTCCGTAAATCCTTCTGTCTTTTCTCTTTCTTCTTTTCCTCTTAATTTCTCACACAGTTAAGCTAACAGAGGAGGCTGTGTGGGACGAGGAGTAGAAAAGGGGGAGCAAAAGTGAAAGGGAGAGTGGGGAAGACAAAAGGGAGAATGTGAGAGGTGAGGAGGAGGTGATAATGGAAGTGGAAAATAGAACAAAGAAGGAGGGGGAGCGGCTGAGCAAAAGGGGAGATTAAATAAGGAGGGCATGCAAGTGGGAGAGACTCTGCTCCTAGACTTTCAACTGGAGATATGGCAGGCATTTTTTTTTTTTTTCCTGCTCACATGAAGAATAATTAGAGCAAATACTGATCCTGAACCTTTTCTGCCAGGCAGTTAATTTTCCACGGGCATGAATGTGTCAGTTTTTATTTTATTCTTACCTGTAGAGTTGAAAGGGGTCTTAAAAATGGACAGATAACTTGCAGTTATAAACTGCGTCAAGCAAGTTAGAGTCTGTCCGTGGGTCAGGAAGGGAAAATATCTCCGGGGTCATTTACTCTTTATGTTGTTGGATGTGCATTTTTTTCTTATTGTAAAGAAGTAAATGAAAGCTAAAAGGGTGTTCGCAGCTCCTCATTTGTTGCTGCTCTTCTGTCCTTTAGTAGAGACTGTCAATTTCATTAGCTGATAGTAAGGATTTCTTTGAATATGTGCATCAAATAGTTATTTACCCCCAGCCCTCCTGAAGCAACTTTATGGTGATGAGCAAATACAAATTAAAATGGAAAATGCACTTTGGTGCTTTGCTTTTCTGTAGCTGCAATGGTGTCTGGAGAAGTATTGCAATGGAGAAATCTGTGTTGAGATAATTCTGGAAATCATGTTCACATTAGAAATCCCCAAACTATGCTTTATTTAAAAATGTATTAATGAGCTGCCATATTCAGTGCATTAATCTGTCAAAGAGAAGTGCACGGGAGTACATTTCAAATCTCAGAATGAAACGGAGGGAATGTATTAGGGGTGACATACTAAGTTTTCTTGCTAGAAGGCACTGGTTTGCTCCGCTCTTACACCTTCCCAGTACTAACTTGTGGTGGGAAGTCATCATGAACTCTGTTGTGGTGAAAGAATCATAGAATATCCTGAGTTGGAAGATACCTCTTCTAACATTGAAGACAAGAAAAATGTTTTCTATACAAATGTGTATTTTTTCTTTATGTTCCTAAGTTTTGACGCTTTGTCCATTGCCTAATTCCACTTCCTTCAGCTCTAGGAGTTACTTGTTTTTAAACTTTTTCTAGCTGATGATGTGCAGCTTTTTGCCTCACCTTAGAAGAGGCTCCTACACACATTTATATTTGTGTCAGTCCTTTTTGCCTTGAAATTAGTAGAACATTTTCAGAGCAAAATAGGCTTTGGTGAATTAAACCTCTCTCATCACCTCTCAAGTCCATTGTTTTGTACTCGTCCCCCATCCAGTGCAGCAGTCCTGCAGGTATTTCTTGTACTCCTTGTTCTTCTATTACGTACAAGGCACAACTTGTATTATGTGTGACTCAGCAGTAAAATGAGAAACTACTATTCTTACCATCCTCTCCCCTTGACTGTGAACAGACCTGCCATCTCTTCACCTCCAGCTTCTAATGTTCTTAGCTGTATTAAGAACAAATATAGTAGATTTTTTTTCTAGGCTGTGGATTCCTTGATCTAGTTGCACTATAGCAGTAGTGAAAAGATAAGAGTCACCACTCTTACCTTTTAGATGGTCCATTTTCAGACCATCCATTTTCCATTTTTAGACCATCCATTTTCAGGTGGCATTCTTGATTTTGGCTCTAGATCCTATGTGAAAGTAAGGAAACTATCATAATTTTAAATTCCCAATATACATTACTGCAGTGAAAATGTGTATGACAGGAGACCTTGGAGAGCAAAGTGCTTGGGTTTTGTAGTTCAGGAATTCATGAGATCTCTCTCTTTCTTCTCATATGAGCCAGATATTTTGTTAGTTTTTACATTGTTGCCTATTGTTACTTTTCTGGCAACCAGAAAAGAGAATTTTTTAATGTGCAAAGCACTTGCATTATTGAGGACATACGCAGATGTAGGACCTCAAATGAGGAACCACTAAAGCATGAGTGTCCAACCTTTTGGCTTGCTGGGCCACGTTGACTGAAGAGGAATTTTCTTGGGCTGCATAAAAATTATATAATATCGTTAATGTATATGACTAAGAAAACTTTATTTTTAGTATGTTTTTTATTAAAACATAAAGAAAGAGCACAAAAACCATAAAACTAGTGGGATATTTGACCTTCTTTTTGTGAAACTGGTGCTGCACTGTGAGCTGTGTGAGGCTGTCTGTGGCCTGCGGGCTTGACATGCCTGCGCTAAAGCATTTCTCCCATAAGGGAACTGTGTAATTGTCTGGTATATAAAATTATAGCTGTATCTAATCATACAAGCGAGTAAAACCATTTCAATACAGTGCTTGGAAAATGCTGAAACTTGTCCTGAAAATCTGCTACTGTACTTCTGTGTGTGCATTGCATGAAATTTTCATGTGCAACATCCTGAAAAGTCGGTATAAGTACATTGAATTTACAAAGTTCAAAAAGGTATAAATCTTTTCATTAAATCAAGTTTATTAGACTGCAAAACTATTTCAACATGTATAAAGGATACTCCTTTATTACTATTATCAAAAGATTTATTCCTTTCAACTTGAAGGATGACATGATATATTGTTGTTATTAAGACATAACCAGAAAGATTCCATTTAGATTCAGTGTGGTTTTGTGGCTTGTAAATAAGAATTCAGGCTGTTTCAGAAAAATAGGATGGATTTAATAACAGACTGTGATTAGGTTATAGTTGCACAAATATTATTTCTTTGGTTCTTTTTTTATGAAGAGTAGAGAGTATATATATACATATATATATTTAAAGTGCTGAAACAATTTGAGTGTCTAAAGATCCTGCCATACTCCTCCATTTCAAAAGGGATGTCTCCCCGAAGGTACCATTCATTAGGGCTGGAACTGGAGGTGTCATCAAGTTGTGCAAAATTTCTTGTTATGTTTGTATGCATGCGTATATGCATATCTTCTGGACTTTTTATTTTTCTTGATAATTTCCTTAATGGCAGACAGAGCTTCTGCTTTGTATCTCATACCAACAAAAATGCTTTGTTTTATAGTCAAACGTAAGCTACAATCATTGTAACTTATCCAAACTCAGACTGGAGTTATTGTGTTTTTCAAAAATGGATCAGAGTAGTGCTTTATAGCAAATGAAGCTCTCTGTTGCATCTGTAAGCTAAGGCAGGGAAGTACTGGGATGTTCTTGCTCAAGTGCTGTCAGGGAAATGTCCTCCAGGATCGAGGCAGAGAACATCAGGTGGTACGCTCATTTTGGCAGCCGCATCATGGACAGCTTTTCATGTTAGTCTTCCTGCTTTTGGAATCCTGAGTTGTTATGTGATCAGATCCAGACAGCACCAATATACAGGAGGACAAAAGATACACTGAAGAAGGGATGGGAAGATAATTCAAATGCTGGGTACTTGTTCAGAGAACAGCGGAAAATATAAGTTTAGTATAAGAATGTCAATGTAAGGCTGCTACATGAATTCTGCTTTCCTGACAGGATCTATGACTTGAGACAGATGCAGAGGTGATGAGCAAGAGGATGAGCTGTAATCGCCTGTCACTCCAAATTAGCTAGGATTGAAAAATGCCCCCCCTAACCTGTCCGAACTGAAAGAAGGCTGGAAACGTAAAAGTCATGAGAAGTTTCTGATTGATCTCAGAAAGGAAGTGTGATAGGAGGATTTTATGATAGACGTTAAAAATGAATTAGTCTATAAGCAAATATGAATACAAAGGGTGGCTGTAATTTAAATTAGTTCTGTGCTTGAGATTGCCATAGAATCCCATAGATTTTGCTGTATGTAATGCAGCACTCAAAATCTTATGTGTAAAAAGGAGCACACCTTTATGGAGACAAGAATTTACTTAGTCCTATTAACATTTTAATAATCTAGTACTTCAAATCACTGCTCCTATTATAATCATACATAGTTATACTCCAAATTAATCCGTGAGAAATTCAATAATGCAAATATTTCTATTACACAGGAAAAAAACCAAACCAAACCAAAATCCACGTTCTTTTTTCTGTTGGTGTGTTCACTGGTGTTCTGCAGGGTCCTAAGGTTGACAGCTTTTTTGTTTCCTGAGCAGAGTGGGCGTGGAGGAGTTAGAATCATAGAATCATCTGAGTTCAAAAGGACCTTTAAAGGTCATCTAATCCAGCTCCCCTGCAATGAACAAGGACACCTACAGCTAGATGAGTTTGCACAGAACCCGGTCCAGCCTGACCTTGAATGTCTTCAGGGACCACCACCTCTCTGGGCAACCTATTCTAGTTCTTCACCATCCTTACTGTAAAAAACATTTTCCTTATATCCAATCTCAATCTCCAGTCTTTTAGTTTGAAACTATTTCCCCTTGTCCTATCACCACAGACCCTGCTAAAGAGTCTGTCCTCTTCTTTCCTGTAGCCGCCACTTTACATACTGAAAGGCCACTATCAGATCTCTCCGGAGCCTTCTCTTCTCCAGTCTGAGTTATGATGAGCTCTTCACCAGAAGATGATGTTCATGTTGAGACTTTCTTCCCTCTGTGTGTTGGTGAAGCTGCTAATGCTTTGTTCATATTAGATGTTTGGTCAGCATGGGTTAATTTTTGTACTTTTTCTCAATTCAATCTTGCTCGCTTACTTTTTCATTGGCCCCAAATTACTCTGTTTTTCTATTCTTTTTGCAGTGTTTAGCACTGCCATTTTTCCTGAATCAGGAGGTGGCAGTCCTACAGCGACCATTGGTTGGCCACTGTCACTTTGGTGTGCAGTCTGGAGCCTCTAGTATCATCCTCTGCTTGTACTCTCCCACACCATATAGGTAGTTTAATCCACAAAGGATAGCTGCTTGTTACTACTGTAAGCTAAAGCTGAACAAAACAGCCTTAAGCAATAGTTATCTGACTGCCAGACAGTTGTTTTCAGAGCTAAAACAAATGAAAATCACCTTACACAGTGTCAAGATAAACTCAAGCACAAATAAATGAATTATATATTTAAAAGTTATCATGTCTACAGAGCATTCTTTTTAACCAAATATTTAGCTTCTCTTCGAAAAGCTTTAAGCACATCAAAGTAATTGGAATCTTGACTGCTTTCATGCTATGTGAAAAGTAAAAGGACTAAATACATTCTTACTGGACTTCTATATGGAGTTGACACATAGAATGAGTTTTTTTTATAGTTGTCCCTGTTTTGTTTGGAGTTGTGGCATACCTTCAATTGAATATAGGATTTTTGCTAACTTGCAAAAATGTTTTTTAATAAATGTACCTTTTGATCCTAATATTTTCTCAAGTACGATTGGGAATTCTACTATTAACCTGGAGAGTTGAGCACTTTATCTGTGACTTAATGCGATGGAATTTGGGTTCTTTGAAATTGCCAACATTTGTTTCATTTTCAACCTCTTGCCATTAAAAATCAGCAAAGTTCATCAGTTTTATTGTCTGGACTCTGACTGTCATTTGCAGAAGTAAGATCAGATAGGATAGCACTGATCGTGGTGTGTTTGAGAGAGCTGTTTAAGTTTTCACAAAATGGTAGAACAGCCAGGGTTGTGAAAGATCATTTGGCCCAGCCTGTCATGGAAGAGGTGCCTAGATGAAATTATCTAGGACCCTGTCCAAGTCACATCTTGAAAACCTCCAGTGATGAGAACTTTACCATATCCCTGGAGAGGTTGGTTCACTGATTCATTTTCTCTCTGTAAGAAATGCCTTTCTCATATCAAGACAAAACTTTTCCCAGAGTGACTTGTACTTGCTGCCCTGTGTCCTCTTCATGGGGCTCCTTGAGAAGAGATAGTCCATCCTCTTAGTAACCACACATTAAGTACTGGAAAACTGTGATGAGGTCAGAGCTACTTGGGATATTATTATTTTGTATAGTAACACCAAAGAAATTGTTTTGTCGGTGCAGTACAGTTAAGGTCATTACTGAAACAAGCTCTGGCAATCCTCACTTCCAGTCAGATAATTATCTTATCTAGTTTACATATGATGAAAGCTTATATTTTATGTTACAAACAAGCAGTCCCTTAATTTCTTCCCCTTCATGTGTCTCTGTGTTGGAACGATTAAATGTGTGGTGTGATCAAGTCAGTCTAGAAGTCAAACCTCCATTAGGTAAACCCATCCATGAAGCAGTCCAACCTGTTGGAGTTTTTTTAAGTTAATAGCAAAATTTCCATTGACTTCAGTTGAAAGATAGCTGAACCCAAAGGTTAATTATCAGATGTGGGTTAATGTGATAGAGGCACCCCATAACGCTATAGCTTGTGAGGAATTTTTTTCTAAACTAACTGGAACTAATTTAGAAAACATATTACCAAAGGAATTGATATGTTTAAGAATTCAATGATAGTTTCAGAATAAACAACTATTCATTATTTCAAAAAAAAAAAAAAAAAGTAGGAAATGTATAGCAAAAACAAAATTGGGAGCTATTCAGGCAACCAAATGCGGATTTCTGTCTCAGTATGAGGTGATCACACAATAGACTCCACTGACTTTATTAAGTAGGACTGAGATTCACTTGCTCATCTGTAGGCATCTAGCCTTACCTGAGATGCTTTCTGGGATTTCTAATTTGGGGACATCTGACTATATGGGCCTGACAGTTGCAAAGTGACAGCTGGAGGTTTGCTGGGATGATGATTCTAAATGCTTCTGAACTTTTGAGGTTTAAAGCTGCAGAGCCAAGTAGGGATTATTTTGTTTGTTTGCACAGTGGCCGCTCTCAAGAAACTGCTTTAAATGACTGTGCCTCTGAAGGATCTAGTATGTTATAGACTTTGCTTCACTGCGAGATCTAGAAATGGAAAATTACGGACATATTAATCCTCTTGACTTAATCATTTCAGCTAATGAATAAGGAAGGAAGTAAATAGAGCAATATTGGTTTGCCATAGTGGAAGTTTGCTAATGCATTTCATATTTTCCTAATAGAGAAGAAGAAAATTAAACAGCGTATTTGCAAGATTCTGAAAGAACTAAAAATGAATATGGGGCAAAAGTTGTCTGATGCTGTACTTTAAATTTTAGCTTTTTTACTAGAACAGCATTTTATTGCCATTTCCTATTCCCTTTTTATTTTCAGCACCTGCAAAGATTTAAGCTGGAAATTTTATCTTTTGTTTCTCAGCTCTTGTCACTCTAAACGTCTCTTGTTGTGTGAGTCCGTCTTGGCTCTCCTCAAAATCACATCCATGCCAGAGCTATATACTTAGATAAGTGAAATCAGAATGAATACTTGGAGGTTAAAACTGAGGTTTGCTTCTTATTTGAGAAAATCATGGAATGCTGTGTAACATTTTGACTCCAAAAAAGTATACGAAAATTTCAGTATTTCATCTCAAAATCCTTTTTCCAAATAAGGCTTTGTAGATTTTTTTTTCTTTTTTGGTAGTGATTGTTTCAGATCACAGAAAAATATGAGAATAACTAAACAGTAGAAACCCAGATTTTTTTCTTAACATTATGGTAACGTGTTGAAATTTGTAAATGTTGAATGCTTGTGATTTAAGACAGAGGGCCAAAACCTGGTAGAAGCATGGCGAGCTCTGCAAGGTTCTTGGAAAGGCTGCCACTGATGCTCGCCGTGATAGCTGAGCTCCCAAGAGAAGAGTGGCTGGGCTGCACGAGGCAAGCTGGGAGAGGTATTTATAGCCTTGGCAGTGATGACACCACAAGCAATAAACAAGAGCGTTCCACTTGAGTCAAGAATTCAAAAGCCTTTTCATGAACTTAATTAAGAAACTTTTCTGACAGCAGGGACGTCCTAATTGTCTGTTACATCCTTGAAGAAGGAAATCAAAGGAGCTCTGCTTAAATTCAGTATTTGCAAGCAATCAACTTTCTTACCTGCCAATGTCTGAAAGCTAAAAATAGGATGTAGGATGAAGAAGGGATTTCAGAATTGTTTCTTAGGAATTTCCTGACTGAAGACTTCGGGATTTAGCTAAGGGACGTTAATAGAAGAAAATAAGGATAAAACATGCTGAAACATCTTGCTGCAATTATTTTGTTGTTGTTGTTTGTTTGATGGAAATAATATAAGACTTAGTTTTTTCAATTCTACTATAGTTGATGTTACTTTGAAAGGAGGGGTGGAAATAATGGCATTGTGTTTGAATAGTGAGAGCCTTCTCTCTTGAAGAGGTGCAGCTGATATCTTTTCATAACAGGGAGCTGTTTTCTCTGGACTTGAAAAGTTTTCAGTAGTACAAATGTTCAAGGGAAAAACATTCACCTGAATGGACAAGAGAACTCATTCTTTGGTGCTTTTTTTTTTTTTTTAAATAAATTGATTGCCGTTTTTCATTATGAGTAATATTAAATACTCACTTGGGACTCTTCATCTGTAAATACTGTCTGTCATAAAAATACAAGTTCATTTTTGTACTTCTAAAAATTTCAGATATACTTATTAAAGAAGAACTGCAGGAAAGATTTCAAGTAATTCTGTATGGAGTCTACAAATAAGAAAATAGGGCATTATTTTTAGTATTTCTCAGAGATGCAAAAGCTAATGTAATACTTTGAAACTTTCATTTGATTACATTCAACGGCATCCTGTCAAGTTGAATATGGAATATGTTCCAAGGAAGGTGATATTTTATGCAGGTGATCTACTGGAGTAGCACACAATGATACAGCTTCAGTTATCTTTACTCACCAGTCTTTATTAACAACAAACACAGATAAAAACTACTTGGAATTACAGGCTGTGAAGTACAGAGAATTGGTATGGAATGCTAAAGAAATGAGGATGAAATCCAGAGCTGCGGGCTCTTAGAGATTGTTTGGGAAATGTATTTTAGACATTAGTACACTAAGGAAGATATGGACCCATTTTCAGATGGACATACTAGCATTTCTAATATGTGTAAAAAGTGAGAATGTTAGATAAATATTTCTGCTTGTGTATAAGGAAAGCATATTTGCATCCTATGAACACAAATCAGTTGTTTCCTATTTTGGTAGTGACCAAAGAAAACTTGAACCAACTAAATATTTAAAAATAAGTAGATCTTGGTTACTTGTGCAAAGGAAGACTAAAAGTCTTGACTGTGGAAATCCCTGGTCAACTGATTCCTTTTTCCTTTTTCTTTACCATTCCATTTTGGATTATTAGGAAAATTCAGTAAATTTATGTGACATGTGATGTAGTGCTAGCATTCAAAATGGGCACTTGAATTATTCAAGAGGCTGTTGGGTCACTGTGCCTGGCGTTCATCCTGGGCATTTGTAACACAGCATTTGGAAAACAGATAAAAGAATGATACGGTTCTTAGGGCTTTATGTTTTTAAAGCTTGCTGAAAAAGTCATGAAATGTTCAGTTAAGAGCTATAATAGCATTTAAGATGCCGGAGAAAATACTTTGCGTGAAAGTTTTAGAGACCTCAATCTGTTTAGTTTATCATGAAGGAAATCAAGAGGTGACTTGATTATAAAACATAAACACTTTCAAACACATGCAGTATCTATCACTAAAAGCTTTTTAATCTAGTGGTGAAAGGCAGGGCAAGTACTGAGGGATGGGAGCTCTAAGGACTGTCCTTGGAAATAAGGCATGCATTTTTCATGGTGAGGGTGATTCACCTAGCAGGTGCTGATCTCTCAGTATTCCCAGAACAAGACTTGCTTCTTATCTTTAAGTTAATGCACCATACAGCTTCAAAGCCTGAATTCCAGAGCTTAAATATTTTTTTTCTTTTTTTTTCTTTTTTGTTTTTGTTTTGTTTTGTTTTGTTTCTGTTTGGGTTTTGTTTTGTTTTCCAGGGGAGAACAGAAGAGTTTTGGGGCCACTTTCATACCTGTCACTGAAGTTAGAATTAAGGTATTTTTCCTCAGTTACTGAAGATTTTGATGTCAGCATATTGAAAGGATGTCCACTGTTTCTCACTCATCAGATCAGCACCAATCATAACTCCTTAGCAATAACTGGCTACTGATGGAGAGTGCATAAAACCATGCTTCCAGACTCCTCCAGGCTAAAATAGTAACCTTTGTAGCCCTCGAGCAGTGAACGTGTAATGGTTTAACTGAAGAATCCATATGAAACACCAAATTATCTCCCAGGTGACTTCACCTAACAAAAGGGTATAAAAGAGGATATCTAGTGGATTACTGTTCACACTTCTTATCTAAGGACATTAACATTTATGTTCCTAACGCTCTGCTCCCTTCTGATCTTCTTCATGTATATTTTGGTCTTCTAATGACCTGTGGCATAAATAAATTATATTAGCAGTGGCGGTGAGCACAAGTAGACTAAAGAAAAATTTCCTTTGTCTCAGTCCTCATCACAGAAGAAAGAGAATAAAAATCCTGCCTGTCCTTCCCTGAGTCAAGTCCTCTTGAAGTATAAAAGACAATGTGAACACTGGTACAATCCTAGCAGGATGTTTTCTCTCTCCTGTTTTTGGAATATCCACATAATACTGTGCCTGTCATGATATTATCTGTATAATCTTGGTAATTCACTGAGGTGAAGAAAAGATAAGAGTTGCTGCTTCCCAGAAATACTTGTTTGTCTGTTTTCCTGCAGAAAAAGTATTACATGCTTTCATAAATTGTGCTAGAACTGTTGTGATCCATCACTCAACATGACAAATTTGTGTGGAGAATTGTGCTGAGCTTCTTACTTTTTGGGCAGCTCACAGATATGAGGCCCCCTCAATAACATGGCTAGATGATGTCAGCGTTCTGGGCCCAGGTCACCTCTTTGCTGTTCTGGCTTTAGATCAAGGCATGGTGCAATGCACAGATGGTTTGTTAGGTGATTTTCTTTGAAACACAGGCAAAGGCTCAGTATTTGTGCTATTGGCCAGCTCCAGAAATTTTCACAAAGCCTCCTGATTTTCTCTTCCAGTTCATAGAATCATAGAATCATAGAATGGTTCAGGTTGGAAGGGACCTTAGAGATCATCTTGTTCCAACCCCCCTGCCATGGGCAAGTGGCTGTTTGGATTGCAGTTAACAGGGAGAAATTTTGAGCTGTTCCACCTGAATTTTCCTAGGGAGCTGATAAGAAGTCTTTGTTTTCTTTTGGAAAGATCTCACTCTAGGTACCCATAAAAGCTGAACAAAGTGGTGAAGAGTGAAGTGGTAGAGAGCATTGTACAGCATGTTAGATAAAAATGCCACTTAATACTTTGGATTTTACATCATGTACTCTAAGTAAAGGGGGGCAAATGTCTTTTAAAAAACAAGGTATAGAGCATGACTACAAAATAGTGGTTGCGTTCCATGCCTGTTTTATGTATTTGTGAAATATCTGCGAATGTGGCAGAACAAGTCAGTGATCATCAAAAACACAAGAACTGTGATTAGCAGAGGCTCCTGGCTCAAGCAACACTGTAGAAGAATTGAAGAAATCCTAATACAGAAGAATGATATCGTTCATTTACATCTATTTCCAAGTGAAAATCAGTTCATAAGTTAAGAAAATACTGAGTGTGGGGAATACTGAGTCCTTAGAGCTTTTGGCTCTCTAAAAGGTTAGCCAAGAGGAAGCAACTATGAAATAATATCCTTTCTCCTAGTGCTAGTGCAGGGCAGTAATGCCGGGGTTGGTTCCAGTATTCTGAAATAAATATTGATTCGGTCACTTGAAAAATGATCTGTGCCTTTTCCCTGGACACAGCCACACTGGAGCACCAGGTTTTGTACCCGGAGCCTTTTGTGGCACTGGACCAAACTTCCTTAGGGCTGACCTCACTGCACATGACCACTCCCAGCCTGTAGGCTCCGGGGGCACTGAAAGGAGCAGGGAGCCCGAGGCTCCCTGACTGCATGTTGCTTAATGGGCTGCTGTGAGAGCTACTGCAGAACAGCAGAACAACACTTACCAAGGAAAATCTTTGGAAAAACATATCTCTGCCAAATTTACAAGGATTTCCGAGTAGAATGCAGAATCATAAAACAGCTTAGTAGGCTTTGTGCAGTGTTTCCCAAAGGACACTCATTCCTGTTATTTAAGATATTATTGGTTTAAAATGAGCCCTAGGGTTTTTCTGTCAGGACTTAAACGGCACATGTGTTGGCAAAAGCTTTCTTTCTCGTGAAATCACACCTATGACTATGCTAGATGTGATCAATGAGCACATGGTAAATGAAACCTTGCTCTTGGTGTCCTTTGGATGTTTTGTCCATAGTACAATTTTCCAATAGGTGTTTTTACATCCTTTTTCTATATGTTTTTAGTAGTACTGAACTTTGTGGACTAAATTTGTTTATTGGACTGTTTTTTGGGAATAGTTTGGGCATAAATATGAAGTAAGCTTAAGAATTTGTCAAAGTGTTGATGGAAAGAAAAAGAAGACCACAAATTGAATGTCACCTTTTCTCTCTGTTTTTCTTCTCTCTTTTTTTTTTTTTTTTTTAAATATGGCCTTGTTTTGGAGGTTTAGATCAAAAGAAAAATAGTTTATTCTCATTTTGGCCTCATAGTTTGTCTTAGTTTCTAACTGAAACTTTCTCTCAGTGTCTGCTACAAAGCTGTGTTTTGGTTCTAGAAAGAAAACATGGCTGATAACACCCGGCAGCGCTGAACAGAACCAAGGACATTTGTATGTCTCTGCCAGGAGAGTAAAGAGGCTGGGGGGGCCGCAGGGAGCTAGGAGGGGACAAGAATGGGGCAGCTGACCCAAAATGACCAAAGGGATATTCCATACCATATGACATCATGTAATATAAGGAAGGGAAGTGAGCGGGGAGGGCCCGTTTGCTTGGGGATTGGCTGAGCATCGGTCCCAGTCGGTGAGCGATTGCTTTGTACAATCAATTGTTTTGTATATAATTATCATTACTGTTATTGTACTCTATTTTCCTCTTTCTGTTAGTAAATAGTTTTTATCTCAACCCCCGAGTTCTACCTTATTTCTCGATTCTCTCCCCCATCCCAGCTGGGAGGAGGGGGGGGGTGAGCGAAAGGCTGTGTGGGGTTTCCAGGCCTGCCTGCTGAAACCAGAACATAGTTTTTACTCAACAGTTTCATTAGATAAGAGAGTTTTGTAGAAAAAGCCTTTCTTAACAAAGATTTAGTTCTTAGCTTGCATATTCTCAGTGAGCATCAAGAGGCAAGGATGCTCACCATATTAGAGGCTCCATTCTTCCATTGAGAATAACTTCAAGCTCAAGACAATTTTCTTAAAACAGTTATGTACAGTGATGTTTTGGGGAAAAATAGGAAATAAGAATGTCAAAATAGCATACTATGAGTTTTATTTCTCAAATAGTGTTCTTGAGAAGAATATTTAACTCCAGTAGAGACTATATTAAAGATAGGAAGTAAAATAAATTACAAGTATAAAAAGCCATAAAATTTTTAATTTTACTGTGTGCTGTGCTTAAAGTATAAAATATAACCAGTAATGTTCTCCTTTTCTAATTTTCTAATTCACTAAAATGCCATATGCTTTTCATTTGTGTTTACTTTGGCATCGTGAGGACTGAAGAGAATTAAATAATGCTGGAGACAAGCTTAATCATTATCTTGTGTTCAAGCACATTGATGGTATATTTAAAATAGATGTGTGAGCCTTTTTTGTTCCTTGTAATATGGATATTATAAAAGAAACTGAACACGATGATAAATTAGAGATGCTCTCAGCGAGGCTGTTTAAATTATTTTTAGGTAGAAGACATACTGTACACACTGGGACTCAGTTGAATATAATTAATTTGAAATGTTATCACTGTTGTGCTATTGTCATTTTTTTTTTTTTGTTCTGCATCTTGCTGGCTTCTATCACACCCCTCACTGTGAGATCTTTTCCTGTTTTGCACGTGTCCTGTTTGTTACCACCATATGGTAGTTAGAATTTCAGTAGCTTTGCTCTGTTTACAGACCACTGCGCTTTGTCATATTTTTGCTGCTCACCCCGTAATGCCATCTGATACCTATCATCTGTTTAACACATTGGATGCCAAAAATATTCAGTCTTTTTTTCAAATGTATGTGTGAGAAAGACTGTTTTGAAAAGCTGTTTTAATAAGCATTGCTCCAAAGTAATTTCCTGTTTTGTTGAACCACTACCCACACCTTTCAACTTTCCAAACTTTTTAACAGGTGCCAGCTGACTGAAATGATATACTGCAGCTTTGAGGATTCTAATTTTTTTTTGGCTTGTGTGCTTTGCAGGGGTAGCAACAGGCTGTAATGTGTATAGGCATCTTCTCCCACTGTGTGATTGTAACAAAAACAATATTCTCAAGGCACTGCAGAATCTATTCTTACCCTAGTTACTGCTCGCAACTTTATGATGGTTGCGCTGTTTTTGAAACTGATTTGATGGATAAAATCCATTATGATTTGCAAGTGCTGGCATTAGTGGTGGCTGTTGCCATTTTAACCCAACATTTCTTGTGATATTGACACCTCAAAAATCCCTTTGCCTACTGTCAGAATGTAATTAAATTTGGGGGGAGGGGAATAGATAACATAAAAGTAGTTGTATCACTTAATTAGAGGTGGAGGAGCCTGTGGCAACATTTGGGGTATCAGACACAATGAATTTTTCATTCAGAGGAGAGCTGCATTTTAAAATGCAAAAATCTTGACTCACCAGGTGATCCTAAGCCTAAATTTTAGCACAGGTGCTCATAAATCCATTTTCCATGGCTTCTTGATGGGAATGAAAAACAACAGTGATTTTCTTTCCTCTATCCATACCAAAGCTAGATAACTTGGTGATCATCTTCTGTTGATTTTCCTGGGTGTAGCTGTGCATGTGGTTTTCCAGACTGACTTTACAGCTGGGAAGTGCAAGTCCATGCAGGATGAGCTGACTGTAAATGGGAACTGATCATTGAGAGTTTGGATGACCCCACCTGATGTGCACTTGTTGGTCTGTGTGGATCTGGATTATCTTTGCTATAGGTAGCTTGGTTGACCAGGACGAATTCTTCCCGTGCTATGTGATTCATCCAGAGAGGTGGTGGATGCTCCATCCCTGGAGACATTCAAGGTCAGGCTGGACCAGGTTCTGTGCAACCTGATCTAGCTGTAGGTGTCCCTGTTCATTGCAGGGGAGCTGGACTAGATGACCTTTAAAGGCCCCTTCCAACTCAGACGATTCTATGATTGTGTTGCTAATTATAATATTATTCAATTGAATAACCGGGCCTCTTACTTTCTCTGTTTCTCATGCACTGCTTCATTAATATTTCTAACTGTTTGCACTTTGAATAAGAGAGCTAAATACTGTTATGTGTGTTTTTGTTTTAGTGTAGGTACAAATTTTTACCTTATTTGAAAAAAGTGTTCCTAAAGATTGCAGTCTTTTTTTTCCCCTCTTTCCAATCCTTTAATTCCTTAACATTTTTATTGTGAACTCCTCCCTTTACCCCCACCAGTCTCCTTCAGGCTTCCTGCACTTTGTTTTACATGATTTTCTGTTATTTTCCATGTTATGGCTGCTTGGTTACCATGTGACAACCATCCTTAGGAAAAAAGGATGCCCATTAGCATATTGTGTGATTCAATAAATTAAGTCAGTAAATTGAAGAGAACACCATTTCTTTATTTCTGAATTCTCCTTTGCTTCACTCAGAAAAGAGATTAGGTTTTGTTCATTCACAAAAATGTGATTTCGGTGAAGTTTAGCTAAAATAAATGATATTTGTATTCCATAACAAAACAAAGCCGGTGTTTTTGAAGAGAAAATAAATCAAATTGTTCTTTACTCATTGACTTAATGTATTTTAAGTGATGTTTTCTGGCTGAGCCACTTCACAAAACATGATTTTACTGGAGCAATTACCTATGGGGCCTGGAGACTACTGCTCCAGATACCAGTGCGTGCTGCTTTCAGGGAAGGAGTGGCAGTAAGACAGTGCTATGCCATCAAGTGTTGACACAAGTCAGCTCATTCAGCAGAATTGTTCTGCATGTCTTTTTTGCTATGCGTGGAAGAGAGCATTGTGCTGAGTAAGATTTAGCAATATTTAGGTAAATGAAGAAAATGAAGACATAGTGTAGTTGATACGGGAAAATATGATCCAGTACCTGAAATATTCCACTTTTTATGGCATATTATAAAAGTAGAGATGGAAACTTCCTACTTCATGGATGGCAGGACAATAATAAGGAGTAAAGCTAAAATTCACCTAGAATTAGGTAGTAGCTTTTGTAGCTATAGTGGTCATGTTCTGTTGATACTTACATTCATTCTTTCCCCAAGAAATGATTTTATACTCATTCTCTGTGTTGTAGATCATTGCCTGCTCACCAGCTGATCAGTGCTCTTGATTCTCAAGCATGTTGAAGTGCACTTACTTTACGAACAGTGTTGTTTCACATTGCCATGAGAAAATCAAAAGGTGGTGATTTGGCAGGGAAAGGCAGTAATTGATTTCTCTCTGCACGTTGATGAAACTTTCTTTAAGGAACTTTCCAGCAGTCTCGTTTAGAAGGTTTTATAAAAGGAACTTGTGCCTAACCTATTTTGGACTTTTTTTTTTTTTTTTGAAGCAAATTTGTATGGAATTACTTGTAAACTTGCAAATGCAGTTGAACTCCCCCCTTTTTCTTCCTTTCTTTTTTTTTTCTCATTCAATTCCCATGTGATTGTTTTCCCAGTTTGATAGTGATTTTCAGCTCTGCCATGTAGAGCATGCTTTACAGTGTTCAGCTCCATTCCCTTTCCTTAGGCCCTACTGTGGGTGGAGAAGTGAAAGTGGCCTGTTGAGGCTGCCAGGAAAGAGTAAAAGTACAAGGCAAGCGAGCAGAAATACATCTCGTCTGCATGACACATTGCATGTACCTTTTTATATCTGTTATCTGTTGTTCTAGCAAAGCCCTGAATTGACTGTGTTAGGGCACAGGAGCCTTCCAGCCTGGGAAGCCTGCAGCAGTGAGATGAGAGGGAAGCCTGACCTGTGGGACTGATGATGAGTAAGTGAAGTTCAAATAATTGCTGGAAGAGCAGGCACTATGGTTAAAATAGGATCTTAAAAGAAGTACAGGGGTTGAACATGTAGCAAATACAGTGTGTTTTCTGCAGTGCAGGACTGAGTCAGCCCTAAGGCGCAGAGGCAGTCTGCTTTTTAGATGTACATTTGACTCTGATTCAGAATACCAAGGATGATGTGTGTTGTACCAGGACCTGTCATTTCACGAAATAAAGTCTCATTGAATTTGATCTTCAGTTATGAGCCATGAAAGCATTGAGGATTATGCTTGTTGCTTGCAGTGTTTAAAGTGTACTGTTTCTAGAGGGCTTAGTTAGAAATGTTTATGGATATGATGTTGGTGTAGATCTAGGTGAGAGCTCACTAACCTGATGAGACTTCGTATTACGTTAAGCAAGGTAAATTTGCCTTGTGTCACTGAATTTGGACAGTGTAATTATTCATGGTCCATTTAATTACAAATTTTACTGGGATAATACTTAAAATATTGATAAATTGGTGAAACTATATCATTTTTCTTCCTGTAAGAGATATGAGAGTGGGCACCTCCTTGCCACCATTTCCAGCTCACCATATTTCTGTTATTGTAGCTGATGGACATTTTTGAAGTCATAAATACTAACTCTTTGGCTTGTCCATACATTGCAAAGGGCTAGAGGAGTTTTATGTAAAACCTCGTCTCGTGGTCTGTCTAAAATAGTGGCCTTCTGCTGCTGCTTCTTTACTGTTGAAACTTTACAATTTTCCCTCCAGAAAAGCCCCAAACCCTTCTCATGCTACTGAAACACTTTTAAAGAAAAACGAGACTTCAGCTTTTGAACCAGAAGCTTTTCTGCATGCAGCTACAATAAAGCATAGGAATTGTACTCTTATTTCAGTGAGTAGCCATGTGAAGAGAATAGAACATCTTTTTAACAATGCTATCATTTTTTTGTATGTTTATGAAATCTCAACATAAAACGTATTAATTTCATTTAAAAAAAAGTTGATTTAAATTATTTTGTGTAAAAGCCAAGAGATATAAGAATATGTTTTTAAACAAAGAAAGGATAATCATTAACTATATTTTCCACAGAAGGCATAGATTTCTTCTGTCCTAATATCTCAGCATATGAGTGCTTTTTAATACAAGACTTACGCAGTTTCTTTCTGAATTCCTCACTGGTATCTGTTGTAGTACTGTTGGGCGTTGTTTGCTTGGTGAGTGCTTTCTCTTGTATGCCTCAGAAAGGGTACCGGTCGTTTGGGGGAACTGTGGGAAGCTGGAACAAATTCCTTGTTGTAGATACCGCACATTTCTGACTCACAGTTCCTCAGTTGTGTAAGAAGGAAGTCTGCTCGTGGGCTGGGATTATTTAAAAAAAACAAATAGGAGTGTATGAAAATAAAGTTTTCCGGTAACCTACATTAGGAAGCTTCCAGGAAGCTGTAAAATGACATTTCATAGAAGTTATTTAATGAAGTCATTTATATACTTGTTGAATTTAGTTTGAAAATTGCTGGAAGTTCCTGCTGGTGAAAAGGCCCTAGGGATAAAGCCACCTGCTCTGTCGAGGCAGCCACAGCCCACACTGCTTCGCCAAGGAGCCTCCGCTTTGACGTGATGGGGAGGGGAACTTGCTGTTCTTGTCTTAGCCTTTATGTTGTTATGGTGCTGCCATTCATTACAGTCATGGTAAGAGATTATATGAGGGAACTGGAATGAAGATCTAGTATAACTTGTTAGCTCTTATTTCCTGCTGTAGTGGTCAGGTTTGAACTCCTGTGTGAAGTCTTTGAATGAAACTTCCCTCTTGGCCAAGTTTGAGCTTTATCATGAATCTTGTAATGAAATGTTTTGTGATTAAACTGTTCCTGGCTCCTAGGATCTTGTGCATATAGGAAGATATCAGCATGCATTGAAAACAATTTGTCCATCGTGGACTTGGCAAGAAGTATGAAAATATTGCCTGAAGGCTCAGAAATCAAAAAGGACCACAAAATGATTAAAAAGAAATACAAAGAGTAACTTCATGAATCTCTGAATAATGTTGGAAGATTTGTTTTACCATATTGCCTGGAAGCACTTGTCATGGACTATAATTCTTTTGAGTGAAAGTTTTTATGGACATATAGAAAAAAAAGCAGTCTTTGCCATGAGGGCAGCCTGCATTGTAAGAGTTAGGCAGATAATAAAATAATATGAGCAGACAGGGGAACGTCTCTTGTCTGGCCTGGTAAGTGAAAGGTTTAACGTACCAGTAACCTAATTTTTTGTCAAGGCCTATGAGGAGGATGATGGGATAGTTTTGATGATAACACTCTCAAGTCAGGGGCAACAAGGGCAAAAATCAACAAAGATTCTGGCTTGAAAATTTAACTTAGGGGGAGGTGTCAGCTGAGCTCTCAGTACTGGATGAGAAATAGAAATAGGCTGTGAAAGTCTTTGAAGATGAAGATAAGCCATTTATATTTTATGCAATAGAAAAGGAGGTTCATTGGAAGAATACAAAGAGAGAGGCATAATAAATTAAACTGTATTTGTTTCAGGATTGTGTTCAGACTGTCAACAGGACAGGCTTGCACTCATGAGAAAAAGAATTGAGGGGTGAGCTGATGATAGCTGAATGTTTAATCTGTACGGAGATGAAATTAGCTAAACTTTTTTTATTATTATTTTTATTTTCAAAAGTAATCTCTGAGGCTTATACAGCATTTTGAGGTGAAGGTCTCAATAGGCCTTAGTCTAGTGTAACATGATAGCTTCTGCTTCTGAGTGGCAAGCAGAGTGGAGATGGTGATGAAGTTCTGCTGGAAGTACGTGGAAATCTCTGTTTCACTTGGTGGAGTTTGATGTACAGGTCATCCACAAGAAGAATCAGAAATCAGACAGAAATTGGACAGATCAAGTGCGAGGTAGAGAGGCAGATCTGTGAGTTACAAACATGGCCAAACTTGTGTTTGAACCAAGAAAACACAGAGGAAGAAGAGATCTTGGGATGTGGAGGAGAAAGGACAGGATTCAAAGTGATTGCTGGTGAGGTGAAAAATATCATGAGTGGAAGGTGAAAGTGAAGTTGAAAGAATAATTGAGTTGAAACAGTTGAATGAACAGAGGAGAATGAAGAAACCTTCAGGCTAGGTAAAATCTTGATGGAAACTATTATGTTATAGGACATAAAACACAAATTATGTAGTATGTAATAATTATTGTGATATACAAAATTTGTGAGAAAAATGTGTAGGAAGGAGAGATGAGACCTACAGGAAATGAGAATGGGGAAGGATCAGGTAGGTGGTAAATGAAGTCACAGAAAAGTGAGGGATGTGACAGTAGGTGACAGCAAAGGGGCTAGAAGCAATGGGTAGTGCTTATATAACATTTAAGGCAAACAAGGCCTTTTTTTACTCCTGAGTGAGGTGATTGATCAGGTTTCCTACCTGTTTCGCAATTTACAAAGGTCCCTTCACGTCTTGCTTGGCTTTGGCAAATATATTTAACAGACAAACGCTATGCTCTTAAAGTGACATTTTGCACTGAATAAAGAAGTCCAGCAATAACAACACTGAGGAATATTGACAAAACATCCAAAGTCACAAGAACAGTATTTTGCAGCGCGAATACATTCAACTATTATTTGATCTTCACAAAGCAACTAAAACAGATATCATCCATGCTAAAAAGCAGCACATCTCAAAACATGCAGAAGCACCTAGATTCCAAATATGCTAACGCATCCATTTTGCTCCATCAAGCACTGAAGAGTTGAAACAGAATTATCTGTTTAATGTTCAACCTAAATCTGTCCTACTTGTGCAGATAATGTAAAGGTATAAATTTTGGTAGTAGATTTAATGTGATGCTATGATATGTGATGTAACCAGCAGATATATCTAGATTTCTTTGAACTTCAGCTGTTCTTCTAGTCAATGTCCTAGATTCACCCTGAACTATCAATTTCCCTTAATTTAGACAGAGCAATCCATAGCATCTTGCTAAGGCTGCCTGTCTTGGCTTTGTTGTATAAAGTGTATATTCCCTAAAGCCATCACAGGCTGACAGCTTTTCCTAGTTAAGATGCTGCTGGGGCTTAAGGGAAAAGCCAGAGCCTTGCTGCTCTCTCTAGGAACATCTGCATGAGGTGGGCATCGGAGATGAGGACCTGCAGCATGGGCAGAGCAGTGAGAACCCAGTGAGACCGAGGTACTCCCAAGGTTTCTGCAGCTGCTGAGCAGTGATTTTCAGATTTCAACTTTAACACAGCTGCCTTCAGTTCATCTGCAGCTTTTTAGCTCTAGCAGTTGCCTTCATGGACATGTTAAATAACCAGAAGTGCTAGAACGCCTGGTATTTGGTGTAAATTTGTCAAAGTATTCCTACAAGCATGTTAATGAAGAATTAGTCTTTTGTGCATTTATTTCTAACAGCTGAAGATAATGCGTAGAAACACATCTGAGTTTTCACTCTTGAACTTTTTTTTTATTTGCCTTAAAAAAGAATGCTAAGAACTTTTAGTAAGTCTCACTGATGTCCTGTAAAAAATTGTCTATGCTGTATTTGTTTATGAATATGCATGGTGATCAGGGGAAAGTACTGCATTTTTTTAAGATATTTTTTCATTTATGCTATAGCTACTTACTGTTTCTTAAGGTTATGTCCCCTAGAAGGTGGCACTTTTTCTTCTAACAAGAACTCACGACAAGGCGTAATGTTTTTATAATGTTAAATCCTGAGATTACAAGATTCAATCATTTGAGTTGAACTGGGAGATTGAAAACACAATCTTTAGTGCCATCTGCTGGATTTTTAAGCAAGTAAAACATGATTTCAGACTACATTTGAATATCATTTAAAATGTAGCTGTGCTTAAAGGTTACTCAAATCTTGGCATTTTTAGAAAATCTGTGCAAACAGAGTATCCATATTCAAGTGCACCATTTTTTCACTTTTTTAATCTTTGGTGTTTATGTGCAAATATTTCAGATGAATATACGCTACAGGAATTTAAAAGTAAAATAGGAAAAAAGTCATAACATTCTGCTAATCAAAAATGACGTTCTTGGATCATAATCTTAAGGTCTGCTTAGTGGAAATAATTATAACAGTATACGTATAAATGTTGGGCTGGATCAAAAGATCTCCCACCATAAATGAGAACTTCTGTGTGTTTTGCAGTGCTTCCTTCTCATCACTAAATTCTGTAGATTTTCTCCATGTCCAATGTCTCTCCTACCAACCATGTAACTGAGCTGTCTGACATGTTACGGTGTGTAAGGTGGTTATTCATACGAGTGTCCTTTAAGGCTTCTGTTTTTCAGTAGCACATAAAGGCGTAAGTAAAGCTTTGCAGAATTGCCCATCAGTATTTTTTCAATGATTTATTGCGTCAATGTAAAATATTGCAATTTCAAATGAAAATGTGCATATGTGACATATGACCAAAAAAGATTTTTGTGAATTGCCTATGCAGAAAAACAGGGGAGGAACCCACCAAGTTCTCTTGGAAAGAAAAACTAAAAACCTTAAGTTGTATTGTAAAGTGATACTGTAAAAGTGAGCAGTTTAAGTCTTTCACTGTACACATGAAACATTTTCTGTTGGTTCTTGTCATGCATTGTCACTGGTGGTGTCAACAGCTCATGTATATGTGGTAAGGTATTGAGGCTGATGCTTACAAAGCTGGAAATGGCCAGGCTGCTCTGATATGCCTCACCAAATGTCTCTACTGGAATTTTAGCAAGAGAAGATATTTTTTTAATTGTTTGAGATCTGATGTGCCTAAAAATCCACTTATCTTTTTGATTGCACTCATACATGCCACCTGTGTGAATGTGAAATACCATAAAAATTAATACTGAATTTAATTGTATTTGTTATGGTAGCGTTATAGAAAATAACTGAATGAGGATTTTAGGTCTTTTTTTTTTTT